>JBAJNP010000168.1:0-126018 GCA_036877545.1 Yasuhikotakia modesta | reverse complement strand
CGCGTGCTCCTCTAGGGGGACTCCCACTCCCGACTTCAGTGAATAGTAGCGGCGCGTGAAGGGAACGTGAAGACGAACGTGTCCGTATCGCGAAATGTAACCATCGGCCGGACGCGAAGCAACTTTCATTGCGTGATTTTGCTACTGAAGCCCAAGACGCTGCGGATTCATGGGGGTTGTGGTGAGTGCTTGTTGTCCCGCGGATATGCTTTCGTTTACTCTTGCGTGCTTGTTTTGCTGTGTGTTGCGGGGCTTGTTAGCAGCAGCGACGGCAGCATTGAATCACTCAACATGTTACGGCTGCACGCGTGCTTTGGTGATCGCATGCCTATGTGCACGAACTGACAGTAAAACAATTGCATGCATGTGGGATGTGTAGCTGCAGTCATCAGGACGAACCTGTTTAGATATGGTGAGCTTGCGTTTAGCAACAACTGCAAGATAATGTATTACACACCGGCCACGTTTAAGAGTTACGCTTAATGGTGTTTAACAACTACGGCAGCATATAGATGCGTCTGAACATACTATTGCATTAGGTTATGCGCTGCTGCTCTTACATTTTTGCGTTTAGTTGTAGACACAGCTAAAGTAGGACAGTACGTAGTGCTTCTGTTCAACACATGGTGTATTTAAGGAGTTATTCTTTGCATTTTTTCTGTCCCGTGTGAAGTGTCAAACTGAAGAGGTTAGATGAGCTGTCATAAGGCATTACGTCTGATTTTATTGCTTTACTGCATCAGAATTAAGGGTTTCATGTGATCATCTCTACGTTCCCTTGTGTTTTCTCACGTCAGCGCTGAATGAATGGTTAAACGTTCCTGCCAAGTTAAATTAATGCTTGCAACAGAATTGCAAGCCACATTGTCTCTTGTGTGGGACCCACAGGGGAAAAAATCAAGCCAACCTCCCCGTAGACCACCTTAACTTTATTTAGATAGCTGTGTTTGATTTCGATCAGTAATACTGTACATGTGTTCTTGCTTTCCGTTCATGCATGAAACGAGTTGTTGTCATAGTGGTGAAATCAGTATTTCCAAGCCGAATTGCAGGCGGTTACATCTTATTTCATTTCCAGGCTGAAAAGCGTTTGAAGTTTTCTAGCGTCCTTGACATGAAGGGAAGCGTTTGGGAAACATGCACAATTTCATCTGAATTACAGAGTGTTGACTTACGATGGCACACAGGCAGGAAGGCTTTGTTGTCAGACAGCAAAGCTTAAACCAGGCCCGTGTTTACATTCAGGGAAAATCTCCCTGTCTTAAAATGCACTCTTATTGTGGTTTGCTCTTTGAACGCCTGGTCATTTGCACACAGTTGGCTTAACCTGTGTCTTTTTAAACATTAGTATTTGCACTGTTCCCTTGCGCACACATAGATTTACTGCACACGCTTTCTATCTGTCAGTTCTAGAGTATTTCCTGTGTTTAATGTTATAGCATGCTGTTTATATAAGATATTGTCTAATTGAGATCTAGTATGACAATCCTAGGGGATTGGGAAATACAGTGGGATTGACGGTTAGTTAATTGTTGTGAACTTCTGGTTAGTTCTAATAATGTTCACGGTTGCTTAAAGGTTTTTTGTCAGGCCGTATGGTTACATAAAGAAACTTTTACACCCACAGAACCTACTGTTGCATAAATGTTCTTTGTAGAAAAAATGGTTCTACAGACTGTGAAATGGTAATGGAAACAAATGGTTCCTTTAAGAACCCGTTGACTTAAAGGGGAACCGAACTGGAGAAGGCGAGTTTGTGTTTGTGGTCTAAACTGAAACAGGTGAACATACCGTATAAGGTACAATGGACTTGAAAGGTACACATGGGATAAATGTAGGAAGTGCTTAAGACATTTTATGTTAAAGAACTTTAAGTAATCGCTTACAGCAATTGATGCCATTATGGCCTCTTCAATAGAAAATCCAATGAGAAAATGTATTTAGTGTTTAATTTGTGCATAATTTATCACTATACATTATCACTCAAATACAGTAAAGGTCTTAAAAATGTAAACTGTCTTGAAAAATATAACTAATACAAAACAAATACTTATAATATGTACTTTGTCTAACCAGTATGTTCACAGTATATTTTGCAGCTCTTGGGAATAGTTTTAGAAACTAGCAAATATATAATCACTTGAAATTAGATTAACAGGTAAATTTATGGGCTTGATTCCCAGGAAACACACAAAGAAATAAAATGTATAGTTTGAATGCACCTTTGGATAGGAGTGTCTACAAGTTACATAACTGAGTAACGCTTCTTAATGTCAACAAGAATATGTCCAGTAACTGCTTAGTTATTTGTGCTAATCAGACACGGTGTCTTATTACTCAGTGTCATGTGCTTGTTACATGCGTACACATCTGCTCTTTTGTGCTGTACCAACAGACTGTGGTGACTGGGAGATGCACAGATCTTGGCAGTACACAAGGATTTTCTGACCCTGTGCTTGAGTGGCTGTACCGGAACTCAGAGACAAACCCTGCATGTGTTTAAAAAACCACTGGTAATATTATCTCTCCACACTAGAGTAAATGCAGTGCCTTGTACAAGAGAGCAGCGCCGGCACACAAAGGGGAAGCCACACAGGTAAGCCAACCTCGCTGAACTGCTTGAACAATCACCCTGTAAACACTGCTTGTCAGAAGTTTAGACACACTTGACTGAATTTGGTTTCTTGTGATGTCAGAAACGTCATATATATGTATAAAGCCGCTTCACAGTCTAATAGCAATCCTTGTGGTCTAAATATATATATTTGAATCAAAAAGACCCAATAAGTGACCAATATGGGAACATGTGCTTTTTAAAGACATTCCAGGTGGCCAGTAATGGTACTGCTATATTGAAATGTACATGATGTTGTTCTTATGCACTCAGAATGTCTTGGGTCAACGGCTTTAAAGCTGCAAGAGTGGACAACCACAAGACAGCATGGGGTGAACGCAATGGCAGGAAGTCAGGGCATAAGAGGGGCCTGTGCAACCCACGCTACATGAGCTGTCTGCGGGACCCCGAGGCCATGGACCCCCCGTCCCAACACTACTCCCGCGCAGCAGGGGGCACCACTAGCAGCAACTTCAGCACACGCTGCGTCTGGCAGGAAGACCACTATGGCAGGAAGGGTGACGTTGGTCTGAGAGCCGTGGATCTGGCCTTTGAAGATGCTGAGACAAGGCAAACAACAGATGAGGAGGACGCAGATGATGGTGGAGAAGAGAGGAAAGGTCCTGAGAGGTGTTTCCTGGCCTGCTTGTTGCGGTTCGCTGACGTTTTCCAGTCCAAAAAATTCCAGTCAGCCAAGCTGGAACGCCTGTATCAGCGTTACTTCTTCAGGCTAAACCAGAGCTCTCTCACGATGCTCATGGGAATGCTAGTTGTGGTTTGCGGGGTCATGCTAGCCTTCCACTGCGTCCAGGGTCCACCTGATGTGGCGTATGTCTCAGTGCTGTCCGTGGCCATGGCCCTCTTCTTAGCCCTGATGGTAGTGTGTAACAGAAATGGCTTCCATCAGGACTACATGTGGATTGTGAGCTACCTGGTGATGGTGGTGTTGATGGTGGTGCAGGTGTTTGGTGTGTGGATGGTGGCTCCACATAGCGCATCTGAAGGGATCTGGTGGACAATGTTCTTTATCTACATCATCTACACACTGCTGCCCGTGCGAATGAGAGCGGCCGTTCTTACAGGGGTCGTGCTCTCCACCATTCATATTATTATGGCGTGGAGACTTAACCTTGAGGACAACTTTATTTTGAAACAGGTATGTGTGTAAACATCTCAAACATTTACACAACGTTCCTGTTATACCTCATCACAGTGGTTGAGAAATATAAGGAAGTTTTCACATCTCTAAGCTTTCACATTTGCCTGAAGTCTTAGTGGTCTAACAATAGTTGTTGTTTTTGTTTATTCTTGTTTCTTGCCGTTGTGAATCTGAGAATAGTAAGGAGATTTTGAAGACTGATCTGTTATGTTCTGTATAACTGTTTTTTGTATTTGCAAACTTTTTTTGCTGCTTTAATGTTTGCCAAAACCCTCTCCCTATTTCAAACTATTTTGTTTTTCATGAACTTCAGTTTTCTGTTTTTAACTTGCAGTTTTTTTTACGCAGGAACTAAAGCGCATTATGTCAAACGCATTATCTCCAATGCGATATCTGTCTGGCGTGTTGGACTCATGCTCAATGTCATCTAATTTTGACATTGTCCAGGTTAATGCTGGTTCAGTGAACTTGTGCTTTTGCATGTTTGCTTCTTAGACAGCTGGGCTGTGGGCTGTCTACTTGGCACTCGATGATAAAAATGGATTGGGATAATGGCTGCTGATTGACTCAGGCCATGTCCCGGAGCATGTGCGTGTAGATTTTCGTCATACATATTTGGGATAAGTTCCAGCCCTGTAGGCAATCAATGCAGGGCAGAGTCCAGTGGTTGTGTTGGTGGCTGGTTAGTGCCTTTAGAAATGCTCTCTGACATGCAGGGAGCAAGCGAGGTGTTTGCATCATGATCTTTCATGCTACACCGCGTTGAAGTCATCTCAGAGACGTCTCGGGTTGGTGTTGGAACTCTGAAGGATTAAAGTTGCAGGTCATGCGCTGGTTTAAAGATGTGGAGTGACTCAACAGATGAAATGCAAAAACTAAATAGCATTCCATAGACGAAGAACAGAGATCAAGTGTTGCCATTGGCTAGGAGTGGGCAGTGACCACAATTTCAGTGTGGTACAGTGTTCATGGTAACACTGTAAATCATGATCCGGGAATATTAAAGGCCGAAATATTTTCATATACATGTATTAGTCATTTTTTTAGATAATAAAACCCATTCCTTCTGTTTTACAGTATATGACGCAATACCGCCTAGCCTTTATGTAAGTTTATGAATGCAAGTTTGCTGTAAGCCCAGACGAGACAGATTTATCCGTATCTGTATTTGTGGCTAAGAGACGAGCTTATTTTCTATACCATGTGGCCAAACTGCCTCATCTATTACAGCTATACCTCAGGAACCTACTCTGTCGCGGCCCCCCACCCCTCCCACTGTCCCTCCCTCTCCCACCCCTGCCGCTCTTCTCACTGCGTTGTTTGTGTCCCTCTGAGATGACCAGCAGGGCCAAGCAGATAGAGCAGGTCAGTGGGCGATCCACAGAGGAACAATAGCTCTCTTTGTGGAGACTCACACTGATGTGGTGGTGCTGGGTGGAATGTGGTGACAGGAATGGCTGGGGATCGACAGTATGAAATAGCGCCCGGGTGAAAAAAAGACTTCTTTTGCTGTCTCTCTCTCTCTTTCTATCTATCTCTCTCTCTCTCATGACCAGCAGTCACAAATTTTCTTAGCACAACAGAGCCCATAACACGACGGTCATTTACTGCTGCCTGCTGTTGTGTGAGTGAAAACGGCTCCAGAAAGCTGTTCTCTCAGCTCTGGGCTAATGGCAGGAATTTAATTGATTTTGTTGCGTTTGGTAAATAAAATGCTTAATGTTGACCAGTAACTAAATAGCTTTTAGGCATTGTTTCAGCAAACTAACATTCAGGTCCAGCTCTTTTTCTGTTGACACCCACTTTTCATGATCCAATCACTTCTTAAGGGATAAAATAAAGCCACGCCCATATTTCCTTATTGAAAATATTGACAGAAGTAACAGAGAATGAAACAGAGAATGGATTTTTTATTGGCAGCTACTTGTTAGCTACTAACAAGTTCGGAGTGTTTTGTTTTTATGAGCTTTTTAATTTTTCCATTAAGTAACAAAAACGTTTTTTTAAAAATTCCACAAACAGTTTAGGAATGACATTTTTATGTGATAACTGTAAATACTTCTGTTACTGCAAGAACATTTTTGATAACTTTGAGCGTTTCCTGTTACCTGGGTACAGGGCTGTTTACTCTCCCAAGTTTTAACATTGTTATTTGGCAAGGTGACAGGCGCTGGTTTCAGTGACACTCTCTGATTCCAGTCTGACAACACCTGTTCTGTGGCTTTTGTTCCAGCGTTGTCCCGTGGGGTTAAACTAGCTCAGGAAGAGACCAGCAAATTAGAGACATAAGTGTAACACCTTTTCCAGAAACACTAAGCTCAAGTTATATTTTTAGCCCGAGACCTGGTTACAAGCTTGTGTATAGTAGCTAAATTAACCAATGATTTGCCAAGTACACTGAATACACAGGCACTTCATTAATCATAAAATGGATTTAATGGAAATTCCAGAGAAATTCATATTAACTAAAAAGAAATGGGGGGAAATGTTCCCTTGAGAATTTTTTTGTTGTTTGATATTTTACCTCAAAATAAGAACATGCATTGTCTTTTGACTTTCTACTTTTTTGTCTTTTTCTGTAAAACTTTACTAAAAAGTTTCGAAGAATCAGGAATCAACATTCGTCAGCACAAGTGTTGTTTAATTATTTTGGAGCGACATTGTTGCCAGAGGCATTTAGCTGGGTTTAGCTCAAGGAGAAAAACCAGTTTCTACAGTACTGTAGATGGTTTTGCATCGGAACAGGAGAGATGTACTGATGGACATTCCATTGCAGAGAGAAAGATATCTGCACTTGAGTATTTGAGTCATGAGTTTTAACATCAAAACAGTTGCATTCATGAATGTAGATGCATGACATGATATACTTGTGAGCTCACTGAAGGTGTTGTTTTAGCCTATAGGCATGTTGTTTGTGAATGGGAAAAATGTACCAACAGTATAATATCACAGTCATGTTGTATATTAAGAATGTAATGACTTAAGGCAAGTTTTAACTCTTTTTACCTCTTTTCAGACCTGTTTTATTTGCTTAGTGAGATGAAGATCTTGTTGAGCTCAGGTGAGACTCCATATCAGAACTTCTGGTTTAGCTCAGGTCAGACTCCAGATCAGAACTTCTGGTGGAGCTCAGGTAAGACTCCAGATCAGAACTTCTGGTGGACCTCAGTTAAGACTCCAGATCAGAACTTCTGGTGGAGCTCAGGTCAGACTCAAGATCAGAACTTCTGGTTGAGCTAAGGTCAGCCCCAGGAGAATTATTCACAGTTGAGCTCAGGTCATACTCGAGATCAGAACTTGCTTTGCCTGGAGCGTTGTGATCACCATGCCTGACTAATCAGCTCAGCAGGTGCCATAAATTAGTATTAATGATAAGTGGAATATTGCACTGGACACAAGAGTGGTGATAAAGGTAATAATAGCAGGGCTAATAATAACTTCTAGAAGAAGGATCACATTAAGGCCTCTAACTGCAGACTCTGTGTGGTTTGTTAATGAATGGGACCTTTTCCCTCAAAGCAAATACAGGGTTTCAGTGCTGCTGTGACTTTGCCAAATGTTATGGATTAGGACTCCATTAATGGTGATAAGCAATAATTATTATGGCACAAGTGATGTGGTGGTTTTCCCTTACAGTCTCCTAGTTTATTTCTCCAGAGCTTTCAATTTTCCCTTATTTCAAGAAGAAACATGGAAGGGATGTTAAAATAAACTAGGTAGGGAATAATATGAGCAGGAATAACATTTCACTGAAGTTAGTTCAACCATATAAACAATAAATTAAAACTCTGTTATTCTTTACAGTAGAAGGTCATTGAGTTTCCAGAGGAACCAAATATTTACTCTCACATTCAAACTCTTCAAACAGTTCAAAGTGACCATATTGGTCTATATATTTTGTATAGATGTGGTATCTGAATTCTTTATTGGCATTTGAGAGCATAATTCCCGATTTATTTTAGTTGTATGGAAGGGAGCCACATTCTCCAGATTATCTCTGTTTGTGTTCCACGGAGGAAAGAAAGTCATACGGGTTTGAGACAACATGAGGGTTAGAGAAAAAATGACAGAATTTCTGCATTCGGTGATCTTTGCAGTTGTTGTATGTTATCAGGGTTTTCACAGTTACAACATACGTAGATCTAATCAGTTTAGATCTGGTTCAGCTCTTGTTTTTTCATTGTCCTCATGTTCTTATAAAAGCATTGATCTCCACTGTTCTCCATCTCTCCTTTGTACCTTCAGGTGTCTGTCTCGTTTACTCTTAGCTCTGTGTGTTTTTTCTTGATGTTTAGTGGAATTTCAGGACATCTTTTTTTGGATTCGGGCCATGTGGTGACCCGTGCGCTGTTTGCTATGCATTGGAGAATTGAGGACTCTTAAAAATGAAAGTGGTTTCTGAGCATCCGTCTCATTTGCTTTTAGAAAAATTGCTTTATTTGCCTTGGCAGTTGTTATTGAGTTAAAATGGACTGTTGGGAGCTTGGAAACCCAGAACTGGGATGACAGGGCATTTTTGTGTCATTTTTGTGTTGAATTGTGTTTTTGTGAACACAAGTTGAATTCGACAACACTGCCCAGTGTCGTTTTGCCCGTTCTATCACAAAGATAAGAAATTCCTGACAGGGTGTTTTCAGATCTCAGGAACATGGCGATTCCCTGTGAGAACTTTCTCTTAAGCTACTTTCTCTGTGTGTTTATGTCAACAATACATTATGTCCAGGCCAGTGAGGAGGAGGTGGTCATGTGACCATCACGTGTGCATCAATGTGCTTGACTGACCTTGTGCTTGTGACAGCCAGTAGTCCTGCATTAGTACAGTGCTGAGAATAGAAATGAGAGGAACGCATTCATTTTATGAAAGTGGTGGAATGTTATTGATCAACCCACTCTTATCTTTTTTAAAGGGATTGTTCAGTCTTTCAGTGAACTATTATTGACTGTAGTCAGATGTGTTGCATTGTATGTAATCAACATTTGCATCTGTAGGTGTGAAACAAATGACCTATAAAGTGAGATGATCGATAGCCAGGATGGCCCTTTTTGGTACCAGGTATAAGGTCTGGTCTGACTGACGGTACCTGGGGTAAAGAATCTAGAAGGTTGAACATTAACATCAGCCCAGAAGAACTCTGTTACACTCCCACCTTCAATAAACTCTTTTACCCACAATCACTTATGCTTCATGTATTGGAACACCCAACTCCACCCAACTCCAAATACAAGAAAATCCAACATCACCCAAAAATGAGCATTCTGTCATTGTTTATTGGCCCTCATGTCTTTCCAAACCTGCATGCTGGTGTTTTTTTCCATGGAACACAATTGTAAAAGTTTGTGAATAATTGTTAGTCATCTGTAACAACAGTTCATTGACCAAACAACACAATAAATGTCATCCATGAATCACGCTCTGTGCCTTCTAAAGTCTTCTAAAGCACAACTCTTCTGTGTGAAGAACAGACTGAACCTGAAGTTTCCATAACACTGATTGTCTTCATCTTCACTGAACACACGTCTTGTGTGTTTCTAGATTCAAATATGGTGCAAAAATCTAACTGATGCCAAAAATGGTATCGCTGCTTCATTTGTAGTAACTGAGTGTTCCATATTTGAATTCTGGACACAAGATTCAGTGAAGATAAGATTATTGATGAGAAATTATTTAATCGTATTGCTTGAGTTATATGGACTTCATTTATGACACTTTTATGGGACTTGAAAGCCCCTTATCACTAAGAATTGTTGTTGTATGACAAGTTGCGCAAGAAAAATAAAACCAGCATGAGGGAAAACTCAAATTTAAATTTTTGGGTGAACTTGAATCATTAAATGTTTGGGTTAAGAAAGCAGCTTGTCTCTCGCACTGAAGCTTATTGGGTCAATGCTAATTTGAAGTTTTGTTTGGATCCCTAATTTGTTTTCCATTGGTTTTCTTTGTATACAACTGTCATATGACCAGGGCCTGAAGGCATCAAGTCTATTGTACTATTGCTGAATGTGTCTAATTCACAGCTGTTTGTTTTGATTCTACCACAGATGAGATCATTATTATGCTATAAAAGGGAAATTTATCTTTTGCTCTGCTGGGGGCATATTTTTGTAGTTTAGAATCAGATGAGTGACTCGCTGGCCTATTTGTAAAATTTGCTCTTTTCTTTAGGGTGGCATGATAATTTATCAGCGGCCCGGGGCCTCAAATGGCTACAGATGATAAAGAAATAAACCTTCTCTTTGTTGAAAACAGGAAGTTGGAGATGGATGACCCGCTTTGTGTTTCTGTCCACAGTTTGTGGGGAAAACTTTGCTCATCTCGCCTCTACATAAGATGTTTTCTCACAGTTTAACAAGTGGACTCAGTCCTCATAAACCAAAATTTATTTGCTTTAAATCATATCTTGAAACGAGAAAGTTGTTTCATACACTTGGCTTTACTTGGTGATGGAAAGATGAGTTGATTTGACCGGTTCATCAGAGGTTATAAATGTTTTTACAGGTTTGCTCCTACCAGGAATTTTCTTTGTAAGGCAGACCAGAGACCACCCTTAAAACTTAAAAGCTTTCAGTCATGTGAAGGGCATTCCAGCTGCTTTTAACATTGCCTTTGATTAAACATGATTAAACACTGGCTATAGCACTCAATGGACCTTTAACTAAATCCTATCGTCTGCGGGTATATGTGTATGTATAACACTGGGTTTCTGGGCTGAACTCCAGTATGAGTGGGGCTTCGTTCTTCTTATGTAACGGCCCTGTGAAATCAGAGCTTTTCTACAACAGTGACTTCCCAGAAACTGATTGTTTTGCTTACTTATTTATTCATTTAGAAGACCTGTCTGATTTTTTTATCCTCATACTTTCTCTTGCTGCTTTTAATTCTCTGATCTTGTTTGTTTTCTCTGTGACTCCTGAGGTCAGACTGATTAAGATTAAGAGTCATTGTTTATGTTGATACAGTAAAGACAGGATCTAGTTTGGAGTTTGACCCTCCTGCAATAAATGTTACCTTTTTTTAAAAAAAGTGAAGTGGTCTTTTAATGGTCTTTTGAAGGTTACACACCTATATAATTCAATTAACTTGCCCTCAGTTGTGTGTTCACACTGAATCGGTTTAGTAAATAAGTAACAGTTGTAACTGTGTGGGTCTTTAACTGTGTGTAGTAACTTTAACTTTAACTGTTTTATTTATTCAGAACCGTTTCCATTAAAGTTGGATAAAAGTGAACAAAAACCAGTTATTCAGCCAGTACATGACAGTTCAGTGTTAAACACAATCTCCTCACCCGATTCTCCATTTTGCAGCAGTAAGTTTATAATGATGATTTATAATTTAAGCCATCGGGTCAGATTTCGCAGGAAATGTCCATCTTTAACCAGGAAGAAGATCCGGCTACTATATCGTATGTCTAGGAACTGTAGATGGTGCAGCGTTTGCAGCTTGTTCTTACAGCAGTTGTTTAGAATTTAAACTTGTCTGCCACAGTAAAGAAAGTCTGTGAGTAACCTGCATTTTCATGTTTTAAACAGAGTTGTCAGTAAAGAGGCAAAAGTCACAGATTGCAGCTTTACAAATAAAACTCTTTGTGGCTGTTTGTTCCATTAACGCTCCTTGAACATTATGGAATGTTTTTGTTCGAACACTGGACTGTTCTATTGCAAATCTTGTGTTCAGAACTGACAAACACGAAGTGACTGTGAAGCAAAACCAATTCAAGGAGGGGCACCAAAATAACGCTTACAAAACATCCATCCACTGACCCCCAAGAGCAGCGACATTTCATCTGAAGTGTCAGCCAGGCATTCAAGCACCGATATAGTACAGAAGCCAGTCAAGTGTCGACAATCTGTGAGCTTTTCGCCCGTTGAGGGGCCCTAGAAGCTTGAGGGCTTTCAGAGTGCTGTTTCTCAGAGCAATACGAGAAAAGTAAACACTTCTTCCCTGAGGATGCTGTGTGTTATCGTGCCAGGACTGAGGTGCAGTTTGGGTGGGGCGCCCACAAAAATGCTGCAATCTCCACATCACTGTTTTCCAAATAATTTTAATAACAAAGATTGTTGATGAAGAGGAACTTTCTTGGGAAATTGGCCACATCATTTTAAAACATTAATACAAAGCGATTCCCTTTTCATCCGTTGCGTGGCTTTTGTCCAGATCTGCCAAACTCCACCGCTTGATGCTATTTCTCTCAAAGATCACTCTATAGCTTCACTGCTCAGCTGAGACTCATTTTGGTTTGGCCTAAACCGTGAATGAGGTGACTGCCAAAAGCCCAAAGTCCAACTTTGTTTTCATTTCTTCTTCTCTTCTTTTTGTCTTTTCTTCTCCCTTTCCATTTATATTCCTTTTAACTTTTCCCTTTTTTCCTTTTTTAAACAAAGCGAACAGAGAGCAAGTCCACCATAACAAATGTAATCATCTGCGAGTGAAACCACTCCCTGTGTGACTCGATGTTTTGAACCGTGGGCTGCCAAGACAGCAACAAAATCATTTGCCTACAGCGAATTTAAATCTTTACCACATCCACGATTATATCAGGCTCATGAAACATTCATTTGAGATGTGAAATATATATATCGACATCATTCTGAAGAACTGAACAAAAGAACCTGATTTTGAACTACCTTTGTGATGTAGCCAAATTTGACTGCAATATAAAAATCCAGTCAGGCTTTTGATTCCTAGTAAGGAAGAGTCTGTTTAAAGAGGAATGCATGAGGTATTTTACCTGAATAAAATTCCCACAATGCAACACTCTGCAGTGATAACAGAATGTTATTTGATGAAAAGAGTCTTAGATTTTAGATTTGGTCTATTAGATTTTCTCCAGATTTTGTCTTTTAGTCTGCAGAGACTAATACTGTAGTTCCTGTGTAGTTCCAAATATCTTGGTTCACTACAAATTATTATGGTTGCTATAGCAAAAACATTGTTAATTTGCGGTCACTGGTTTAACTAGCATCCATGTTTTTTGTGTGTAAACTAGTGAAACTATAGTTCATTTTCATTTCATGGTTCAAGGTGTGACTAGTTGACTTTAAAGATTTTCCTACTCGACTGGTAGTAATTCATGTCTACTCTACATGCACTGGTCCTGCTGCATGCACTGTCAGCAGCGTTGCATGCGATAAACTGCAAAAATGTGTGTACTGTACACAAACGGACACTCGCATGGAGAAGAGTTTTCAGTTGGGAGACAGAAATGGTTTCACATTCATGTTCATATAATGAATAAAATGGACAGGCTGCTCTCCAGTCATCAGAGTGATATAAGCAGCTGTTTATAAGCACTTATCAGCGTTTGGCAGGGATGCATGAACACACTTCTGCCAAAACTGTGAGAGAAACTCCAGTAAATATAATCAATAGGCTTTCTAGAAAAGAAGTTTACCACTGTGGTGCTCAGTTCAGGTCAGATTCATACAAGGATTAAATAAAACAGCAGTGGCTTTATGCTGTGACATTTCTAAACACGCTGTCCTCTGACACACACACACACACACACACACACACACAGTAAGTGCTCTGACTCTGGTCTCTTTTAATCAGTCGTCTTCAAAAGTAAAAGCATGTGACATTCCCTTGGTCCGATCTGCCAGCTCAAATGTCAGACGCTTTTTAAAATTTCTCTGATACAATCTCCTCTCGTTCAGTGTGATATAAATGGGGGTGGGTGGAGAGGGGGCAACACACAAACTGTATAATGCATAAATGTGCTTTAACTCACTTCGGATAAAAGCATTTGCTAAATGCATGAACGTAATGTAAACAATGTTCACAATATATAATTTGTTTATATTTGTTCACAATATAAGAACAACTTTTCATGCATCCAATGGAAGCAGGCATTGGTTAAAAAAGCTCAATATCGTTTCATTTCTATAACTGGGATCAATTGGAAAATAGCGCCCTCATATATTGTAGAAACAGATTAGCAGAATAATACCAGCTAACTATTGCTCACTAATGGTGTTAATGATCGCCATGAGTGCAGCTACGCAACTGGGTACTTTTTTTCCTAACCACATATTGAGGATTGGCTGTTATTTTCAAATCAATGCCCCATCTTCACTTTTTCCATTTCTAATCCCCTTGCAGACTTGGGCTGTTGGCATTTGTGAGGATCCCCTAAACAGGCATTTTGGGGTTTTGGAAAAGTCCTGCAAGTTGCTTTGGGTTAATTACCCAGATCAATGATGTCATCCCAGCAAATGGATGCCTGGTGGGTCTGGTTTTTATTTCTGGGCTCTGAAACTGAAGATGTTTGTACATTCACTCCAGGGGCTCTTGAAAGAGGGAGTGGAGCTGTTTTTCCGGAGCTATGCTGTGTCATTTTTGTTCCTCTTCATCAAAATATGAAAACACTTGTTGCAGCGAAATGGACCACAGCAGATTCTCTCTTCTACATAATTTACATATGCAGCTGTTTCTGCATAACCAAACGATTTGTATTAACCATATTTTCCTCACAATTTAATGAATTAAACAGGATTAATTTGCAAAAAAGAGGGTGATGTTAAAACATATACCATAAATCATGCCCTTTGACCCCTACCAAAAATCTGTCTGGTGTTTATGTCTGCCCCTGAATTGTCATTGTATATTTCACGGTGCCTGTTAAAACAAAAAACTGTTTAACATTGAACTGTTTCAGGTTATTTTAAATACAGGTTTGGCCACATACCATCTAAACCCAAATACTTGTACTGATGTTGTGATAAAGGCCATAACAAACAAATCTGACTGCTGGGTACTTTCATATTATTGCATTAAGTAAATCTTACATTTTATGATGTAAAGCTTTTTTGTAACTGTGTGTTTGTTTTTTAAGCCAGTTATGACCTCATAATGTGACCTCATTATTATGTATTAAATGAACATCCAGCTTTAGGAGATTCTGTGATTGGATGTCGTTTTCTCTTAGGGAAGCACATTCTCCATCTTGGGACGATTTGATTGGACAAAATGAATGAGCCAATAATAAATTTGCTGTGTGTTACCAAAAGACTGTTTATAAGCAAACCATTTGCTAATTCTAATGCTTCCGCTAATAAACTTCCTCAGACATGTGGTTTATTGTGGCATCTTTGTCTCTTTGATGCTCTTTGACTCTTGTCACACTCCATTTCCTCATTCCAAAATGATCTCTCTGAATCTCTGAGGTCTCATGTGATTGATTTCAGGCTGAATGATGTAATACAGGCAGTAAATCATAAAGTAAGACAGTATTCGATGCTCCACCCCACCTCTGAGGAGTTTATGGCTGTTGCTCTGTTGTGTGTCTCTGCATTCAGTTTTCATTGCTGATGCTGTGATAAGCCTGTAAAATTGTAGCTGGTGTGTTCAGAGGTTATGAGTTACAGGTGAGAGGAGACGCTGTACATGAGAGTATTATAACTATAAAATTGGTAATGATAAATAGGGGATAAGATTATTTTTTTCATTGCTTTTATATCCCATTTGTAAAGCTGTAGTCTGTTACTTTTTTTGGTTAAAAATGACCAAAAATCAGCTATTGGGCAAGTATGTACCAGATCAGTATGTACCAGATCAACACACTATCTTTACCTTACCCCAATTCACAAGGTTAAGTTTATTATTATGATTTATAATTTAAGCTGTCAGGTATGATTTCACAGGAAATGTGTGCTTGTAAACAAAAGATCTGGCAACGATATGGCATATTTGTGTATTGTAGATTATTTGTAGTTTGTTCCTATATAAGGAACCTGCAAATTTTGAACAGAGATGTTTGTGTATGAATTAGCCATCGTCACATTCCTCTAATGCAAAATTACAGTTTCTCCCATCTAACTTACATTATGTGTATCTCTCTCTGTTTCTGTGCAGATATGTGCCAATACAATGATTTTCCTCTGCACCAACATCATTGGCATCTGCACACACTACCCAGCTGAGGTGTCTCAGAGACAGGCCTTCAAAGAGACCAGAGGATACATCCAAGCCAGAATACACCTTCAGCGAGAAAACCAACAGCAGGTCAGCAGGCGCTTGAGTGCTCAAACACACCCACTGTTTGTTCATCTCATATTGCACCTAATAAACTCAGACAACACGTCTCATTTTTATGTATTGTTATGTATTATGCTCTCTCCCCCTGATGGTTTGATTCAAAACCTGTTTTTCCTGATATAAATAACTAAATGTTAGCACAGCTTACTTCCTGTTGTTTCGCCTGCTGTTGGAGCCAAATTTAGAATGCGTTTGTAATCTGTTCAAACGAAACCCGCAATTACCTAACGTACATTCATTAATGGGTAGTACGCATGAAGATAGGCCTCTAGAGGACAAAACAGCCTGTTTTCCAGCAGGTTTTCCTCAACATTTCTCCTATCTGCCATTGGTCAGTCACATAGCCCCGCCCCCAAACTGACATCATTGGTTGAGCCACTGTTTCTCTGTTGGAATGCTATAAAGAAATAGCAATGTTTTGATAGCAACAAAGTGTTTACAAATCACATTAACTTAAAAGTGACCAACTCATAGCTATCCTTGTATTATAGGCTGTGAAACAAGAATTAAAAAAAAAAACTTTAGCCTAGTATCGTGATGTAAGAAATTTAAATAAATGCCCATGTTATTTGTCGGCCTCGCACGTGTACTTGTGTACGATTACGAGTGTCATCTCACAAACCCAATCCAGGAACGCCTGCTGCTCTCGGTGTTGCCAAGGCATGTTGCCATGGAGATGAAGGCAGACATCAACGCCAAGAAAGAGGATATGATGTTCCACAAGATCTACATCCAGAAACACGACAACGTCAGGTACGCTAATGCCAAGACAGGCACATGGTGTCATACAGTTACGATTGCCAGTGTTGTGATCACACCTCCTGAATGGTAAACAACACTGTTAGAACAGTGCAGTCTCTGTGTTATTAAAGCAGATGGCATGTCTGTGTAAAACAGACATATTGGAGACTCGCACAGCTTAAGGTTATTGTTCCCAAGGCTGTAGCTATGTTGAATGCTTAAACATAGATTAGGTTGTTTGTAGTCCTTGAGACATGACTTTCCTCCTTATTTTTCTTCCCTCTCCTGCCAGGCTGAGGGTCAAGTCTGTATACAGTACATGCGTTTGATATAACACACCAACAGAAGGAATTGACAACAAGCCATTTTAGTATTTCAATGTAGTTCAAGAGGAATTCAAGAGCTTTAAACACAGCAGTCCGGAAGCTTCCATGCCATGTTTGGGAAATTTGGTGTGTGAGAATGCTAAATGTCAGTAGGCATGGGATCCGGCTTCCCAAATGTTGTGAAATGTGTCGTTATCGTCCGTTTACGAAGGAAACAGTGCCATCTGTTGTCATGTGATATCGTGTCCCAACTGTGTGTGTCCATTCTGTCACGTCTCAAATTGTAGTTGATGACCATGTATCTCGGTCTTAGCAAAGCGGACACTAGCCAGGTCCTGGTTTTTCTAATTGAAAGATAGACTGAGGTATTTAGAGTGGCCAGCCTCTATTCAGAAAGTGAAATGAATCGATGATTTTCCTCGTTTAGCCCATCAAACCAACGGCAGTGACCCAGACAAGGTCCTCAGCAATTATTGATCTCATTTCTTCTGTCTGTCTTTTGTCATCTTCTGTCTGTCTGTCTGTCTGTCCTCTCAACAGTATCCTGTTTGCGGACATAGAGGGCTTCACCAGTCTGGCGTCACAGTGCACAGCTCAGGAGCTGGTGATGACCCTTAATGAGCTTTTTGCTCGCTTTGATAAATTAGCTTGGGTAAGCAGATAACATTGTGATCTTTACTTGTCTGTCTTCATCAGGTGACCTTCTCCGCATCTTAAAAACCCCCTAAATCATTCTAGAAAACCCACAGCGCTGCCCTAGCAACCCGCAGAACACCCTAACAACCATTCAAAGCACTTTAGCAACTGTATAGCAACATGTTAACAACTGTTTAGAGCACTTAAGCAGACAATAATATGGTGACGTGATCTTAACATATTGGCTCCCATTAGGTGACCCCCTCCTGAATGTCTGCATAGCAACGCCCTAGTAACCACCCAAAACTGTCTAGAAAACCCACAGTGTGTCCTAGCAACCAGCACCCTAATAACCATTCCGAACATCTCAGCCACTGCATAGCAACATAGCCATTTCCAACACTTAAGTACTCAAGGGCCTGGCAACCGACCAAAACATCATAGCATCATAAAAACTACCTTTGCCCAAGCAAGCGCCACTCACATTTTCATCAGGACACTTAAAATTCAGTTGACTGCTATTGAGGATTTTGGCAATGTTCTGCAGTAATGACTGTGGTGTGTTATGTCTGTATTCTCAGGAAAACCACTGTCTGCGGATCAAGATCCTGGGGGACTGTTATTACTGCGTGTCTGGACTGCCGGAACCGAGGGCAGATCACGCTCACTGCTGTGTGGAGATGGGGGTGGACATGATAGAGGCCATCTCGTATGTTTTTCTACATCATTTCTCCTGGGTTCTCTGTTTCATTTCCTCATCCACACGTTTTTCAATTAATGCGTGTCGCCGCACGTGGCTGCTTGCAGATTGGTGCGAGAGGTGACGGGCGTAAACGTGAACATGCGCGTGGGCATACACAGTGGCCGCGTGCACTGCGGGGTGCTCGGCCTGCGCAAATGGCAGTTTGATGTCTGGTCCAACGATGTCACACTGGCCAATCAGATGGAGGCTGGAGGCCAAGCAGGGTAAGAGAGAACGCGAGCCATCTGCAAAAAGAACGTTTCCAGAAATGTGATGTATTAATCTGTTTCGTATTTAAATTTGGCAAAAATAGATGTAGCGGTTTCGGTATTCACTGGGGTGGAAGCGGTGATGCATCGTGGTTTGTAATCAGAATTTTAAATGGGTTGTTTAATCTGGTTAAGGAAATGCACAGGGCAAAACTTTAGAGTTACAAATGCTGTATACTGTATATACTGTGTATAGGCCATATACTGTGCAGGCTGTATATGTGCGGTATGCTATATATGGTGTTTACAGTATATACTGTATATGCTGACTGTACATGTACATGAAACTGTAAATGTTTACAGGCGGATCCACATCACCAAAGCCACGCTGCAGTATTTAAACGGGGACTATGAAGTGGAACCAGGTTTTGGAGGGGACAGAAACGCTTATCTGAAAGACAACAACATTGAGACGTTTTTTGTCCTGGGCTGCAGTCAGAAAAGGGTCAGTTTCATGCAGATATATTTTGGTGGGTGGGGCATCGTTGAATGGTTTTACTACAAAAAAACATGGATATTATAGTTGAGCAATTGTAAAAAACATGGCTTTCCTACAGTATTCATAGGTTAATCATAGTATTTATAGTAGAACTAGTTCAGACGCACCAAAAAAGAAATGGTTACTACACTTTGTATTTTTGCCCTTGGATCAATGAAACTAGCTATTAGCAAGCTGGAGTTTAATTCTGTGAGTGTTTCAAATATCTCCTGCAGAAAGAAGAGAAAGCCATGATGGCTAAAATGCAGCGTGCTAGAGCAAACTCTTCAGAAGGGCTGATGCCGCGGTGGGTTCCTGACAGATCCTTCTCCAGGACTAAAGATTCTAAAGTCTTCAGACAGATGGTAAGCTCTGCTCCGTCCATCCTGGCTCCGCCTCTTACAGCTCACGACTGACTGATCCCCCTGCACTTCCTTATGAGTGTAGCAACAACTTGTAATTGAGGCAATTTTCTTCGGAGCTTGGCAGTGCCTATGTGTGAATTGCTTTTTCTCCGGTCCAGGCGATGACTTTCCTGCTTTCCATCAGTGCAAAAAAAGCAGGGACAGTACTAGTGACAAACAACTTTGTCGTGAGTGTATTAGCAGAGAGAGGACAAAGACATATACAAAATAATTTAGTGTAAATTACTATAATGATGTAGCTTAGTTTTTTGGATGGGATAACATAAAATGATTATTCTTTTAAATTAATGTATTTTTAAATAAATGACCACCAATTAGTATATTAGTCACATTGTCTAGTTGTAGGTGCACTTGTTTTTGTTTCCCATTTTTCATCAAATATGAAAGTTTTTATAAAAGTTTAAATTAATTTCAAGAATCATTTATTTCCATCATTTAAATCATTTTTAATTAAAATCTACCAAAGAGTCTCGATTAAAATAATGTTAATTTTGCCTCATCCTGAGGCAATTGTTTATTTTGTTTGATTGAGGCACAAATCAAGCAATTAGTAACAAGAGCAAAGGCAGAAATAGTGAATAGGAAATATTTGTTTTTTAGGGTAACAGCCGTTTCTGGTCCTGTCAGGCTGTCTCTGTCTCTGGTTGTAATCTGAAGTCTCTGAGTGTTAATTAATGTGACAGCAACTCTGTGGGGTTGAAGTTTTGGTGTCATCTGAAATGAGACTGAGAGTGTTTTTCTCTTCCGCTGTGTTTTTACAGCCCACTGTAACTAATATACCCGTCTGTTTTCAGGGCATAGATGAAGCCTCCAGCAAAGATAAGTGAGTTCTGCTTTTATTAGGACACAAATCCATTCTCTCTCGCTCTGCAGGGGTTTATGGGTAACATTTCACAAGCTGTTTTTACAAGATGTGTGTTGCTCTAGGAAAAGGCAACGTGTAATGAAAAGTCTGTATCAGGTTTCTTTGCAGTGAAGCAAACCGCCACTAATACTTAAGAAGGAATTCTTTACTGAAAAAACGTTGTCACAAATTTAAACAGAGAGGCTATTTATATGCTTTTAATACTATATGCTAGATTCGTGCTGTCATTATAGATTTTGTGCAGTACATTATGGTTACGTTTTTTTTCTCTCATTTAAATGTTCTCCTTCCAGCCGATGTGCCCAAGAGACTCTAAACCCAGAAGATGAGGTTGACGAGTTTCTAGGAAGAGCCATCGATGCCCGCAGCATAGACCAGCTGCGAAAAGACCACGTCAAGAAGTTCCTGCTGACATTCCAAACTCCTTTCCTGGAGAAAAAGGTCCACACACGGCCTGCAAAAGGCCCGTTTAAACACTGTCCATCGCGCGGCGCATTCACACGCACTCAGTTCTGAGAAAATGTTCCCGCTAACAGCTAACAATAACACCAATTTTCGTACTTTCAGTACTCAAAAAAGGTGGACGATCGTTTTGGCGGGTATGTGGCCTGTAGTCTCCTCGTCTTCTGCTTCATCGTTTTTATCCAAATTATCGTCTTTCCACGGTGAGTTGTGTTGGATTGGCTGCCTGTTTATTTTTGTGAAAGCTGTGTGATCTGTGTGTGAGTCATTGTGTGGTTTTGTTTTGCAGTACTTCCTTAATGCTGGGCATGTATATCAGCATCTTTATTACTCTTGCCAGTGTCCTCTTCATATGTGCCATTTACTCCTGTGTTAAGGTCAGTCAAAATGAGATCCTTTGTGTTTGTATGATGTCATTTCTCCACAGCTTTTTCAATGAACTGATATTAATTTATGTCATTAATAACTGTTCATGTGTTGTGCAACCGCACATCCAAGGAATAGAATCATTTCAGTATTTAATGTTTGTGCTACTAGTGTCACCAAAGTTCCTTTAAGGAAACCTCTGCATTCATCGGCCATTTTGCAATGCCCCCAGGCTACTTTTTTAGTCACGCAAGACCAAGTTCTATGTGTTTGAATGGGGGAAACCATTAACTCTAAAGTTGCTGGCTGAGGTGCCAAAAAACTCTTCTGTCAAGCTATTAAACTAAACCTGATAGCCCCACCCCAGATTGCTGGCCATTGTTTCTTCATATTAAACATAAATGAGATATAGCTGATGTAATTTTCTTTCATGTCATAACACTTTAAGATTGATTTGAGACTTCTTAGTGTAATATCCCCGGGTGGGTCTCGTTTCTAACATGTCTTCTAATGTCTTACCTCAGCTTTTCCCAGCTTCCCTGCAGACAGTGTCGAAGAGGATTGTACAGTCCCGACTGAACAGCACATTAGTTGGAGTTTTCACCATTCTACTTCTCTTCATCTCTGCCTTTGTTAATATGGTAGGCCTCAGATCTGCCTGAGTGAATTCACCTCAGTGGATTAAACTGAGAACAACACACAGATTCTGACGGGTTGCCACTGAAGTTACTCTGCAGTATTAAAGCTTCATGATGAGCTGACAAACAAATAATTGTTGCTGTTATCGTTCAATTGTTGTTTAATTAGAATTAAATTAGAAAAYTAGAAAGATGGAAAAACTGTAAATCAATACAATACAAAAAACTGACAGCAGTTGTTTTTTGCGGATAGATTTGGAAACACTTGCAAACAGTTMATTGGAGTTAAATAKTAACTACAAACGGCTGATGTTTATTTTTCTCTTGTAATGTATCGCTTCTTTGTTTTCCTCACATTGTTAGTCGCTTTCCATATGCGTCTATTAAATACCTACATGTAAATGTATCTTTTCAAATATGCATTGAACATCTAAGAATGTTCATAAATCCTCTGGCAGTTTACCTGCGGCCGAGAGAAGCTCTTGGATTGTGCGGCTGAACAGCAGGAAGTTTCCGGGTTTGTCACTGTTTGTCTGCTGTATAATCTGACTGGAACAGCAGGGGACCTCCTAACACTGTGTTCAGAGCAGATTTCATCATGCCCTTTACCTGAGGTAAGTACATGTGCAGTATGCATGCATTTTAGCATGACTCCATACTGTATTCAGATAGCCTCTGCTTAATGGAGTTTGTGTTGTGTGAATGAGGCTGAAGAAAAGTGTTATTTTGTTTGTTTGTTTGTTATGTAACGGAATCACAATTACTTTGAACCTGTTTTGAACCCGAACGGGTTTTGTCCCGTTTGATGAGTGTTGTCATGGTAACAATCACATAAGTTTGGAGGGATAGATATTTTAAAGTTTTGCAGAGTTTATTTGACCTTGGCTACCGTTTCACAATCTCACACCAGGAATCAATGTTTTTAGTTATACATTTAACAAATACTTTGGGGAAAGACAGACTGCCATTCAAAACAACTCAATAGGCCAATGCACTCTTATTTCACTCTAGTATAGTATAAAATTATTTTACTCTAGTATTTTAGTTTACATTACTCTATCCAATTCCAGAACAAGCTAAAAATGCATTGACTCAAAAGCACCGTATATGCTAACCGTAAAGATTAACAATGTTGCCCATCTGCTCGTTTCCACCCCTACAGTATCATGACAGGTTGTTTGTGGGGTTTATCATGGTTTTGACAGGTCATGTTTCCTGTTGTCAGTATTTCAGTTACAGTGTGCTGCTGACTCTGCTGTGCTGCTCAGTGTTCCTGCACATCAGCAGTATAGGCAAGCTGGTCCTCATGATCTTCATTCAGGTCTGCTTCCTGCTGCTGGTGGAGTGGCCCCTCGTCACTCTGCTGGACAACGCCGATCTTCTGCTCACTGCCAAGGCCCTGTAAGTGTCACACGTCTTGATGAAACTGATGTAAGATCTCACCATTGCTCGGCACAGAAGTCAGATTTCTGCACTAGGTCTGGTGCACTTTTCTGTTCATTCTGGCCAGCAGCAACAATCCCACACCTGACAGGAAGACACGGCCTGAACGACACATACAGTTCAGTTTGTTGTTTAGGGACTGATTTATTTTTAATAAATTCTAGCAAATGAACTGCAGATTTTTGCTCAGTGTCCTGTAGTAATTCTGGACACTAAGCAAACACAAACACTAATAATATCCAATTTAATGAGACTGTATTGTATTTGATAGACTGTATGTTTATTTAGTGAGTAATGTTCACTTGTGGTCACTCGTGGTAATGTGTTTTGTTTTAACACAGGTCTTTTAATGGAACTGAGAATTGGTGAGTTCATGAAAAATGAAATGATTACAAGATGGTCATCTGTATGTGACACTGTGTGTGAAACTGTGTTTTCCCTCCATAGCCAGGAAACAGTGACTAAAGTTTCTCTGAGAGTGACGATTCCTGTCATCCTCACTGTGTTTGTATTGGCTCTTTACCTGCATGCCCAGCAGGTGGAATCCACCGCACGCCTCGACTTCCTGTGGAAGCTACAGGTGTGTCTGTCCCGGCCTGTTCTTAAACTGATCGCTTACTACAAATTTTCAGTCAAAATTTTATGTTAGCTATAATTAATATAATAAATTAATGTAATTAAATTAATATGGTTAGCTATTATTATAAAGACTCCAGACAGCATTGTTGAAGTTCACGCCAGTTCATCTCCTGCATGTGTTGTTCCATGTCAGGCGACTGAAGAAAAAGAGGACATGGAGGAGCTGCAAGCCTACAATCGTCGTCTCCTTCACAACATCCTGCCCAAAGATGTGGCTGCCCACTTCCTGGCAAGAGAACGTCGAAATGATGAGCTCTACTATCAGTCGTGTGAATGCGTGGCTGTGATGTTTGCATCCATCAGTAACTTCTCTGAGTTCTACACTGAACTGGAGGCCAACAATGAGGGCGTGGAGTGTCTCCGACTCCTCAACGAGATCATCGCTGACTTTGATGAGGTGAGAAGGTCACAGGAAGTGAATGTATGTCGATTATGTGGAACTGTGGTGCTGTTTTATGATTTCTGAATTAACGGATCAATGATTATTTATTTAGTTTTGTAAGTCAAAATTGGCTGGTCATGTGAAGTGTGCCTCAATGTAAACATATATTTACCTATATATAAGGTATTAAAATGATTTAATTTACGTAATACAATCCAATACTACAATATAAATATTAGAGGCTAATAAAATTCTACTTCAATATAATCTAAACTTTGCTTCTTCAAACACAACCAAACATATTTTTGTTTTCTTTTTACACCTTGTGTTTTCTTGCATCAGGCTAATACTGTCTCTAATACTGTCACTAATACTGTCACTAATACTGTTTATCTTACTGTTAACAGATAATTTCTGAGGAGAAATATAAGCAGTTAGAGAAGATCAAAACCATTGGTAGCACATACATGGCAGCATCTGGGCTAAACGACTCCACGTATGACAAAGAGGGTCGCACCCACATCCTGGCTTTGGCGGACTATGCCATGAGACTTCGAGAACAGATGAAGTACATCAACGAACACTCATTCAACAACTTTCAGATGAAGATAGGTATGTACGCATAGTATTAAAACAGTCATACTGAGGACTGAAGGTTTTACAGGCTCCCAGAAGCTGAGGAAAGTGTCAGAGCTTCTGTAAGTACATTGTAAAGGGTGACAGTGACAGATGTGTGCTCACTACAGGCTTGAACATTGGCCCAGTGGTTGCTGGTGTGATTGGAGCCAGAAAGCCTCAGTATGACATATGGGGAAACACAGTGAATGTGGCCAGTCGCATGGACAGCACAGGTGTTCCTGATCGAATCCAGGTGACTCCATCTCATAAACAGTTTGTGTGCATCTTGTGTAAATTATGCTTAGATTATTTTGGGCAAAGGGATAGTAGAATTTCACAATTAATTTCATCAATAAAAGTCACATTTTTTTCTAGTTCAACAAAATGGATTATCACATCATAATTGTTTGTTTTTAGTTAAAATAACTAGCTGGTTTTGTTTAGGTGTTTATGTCATTTTAAAACTTACTAAATATTTTAAATATTGCGTTTACTTACAGCACTGAACAGCCACTGTTGTATAAATCATACTTTTAAAGGAATTAACCATTGACAACTGTTAACTGTTGTTTGGGTTTATAAAGACGGTGCTGCCATCTATCTACCTGTGAGTGCTATTGCAGCTCTATTAGCAAGACTTGTCTGTGTAATTTATAGCTACTTAATACTCAAATGTAAAGCATGTTTTTATGTTTTGCCAGTTTAATGTGCAAAAGTTCATTTATCTGATAACTAATTAACCCTTTCATGTAAGCATCCTGACTAGCACAACATAGCAAACCCAACATATCAGTTTAAAATCAACATCATTTTGCATTTCCAGTAAGTGTGCTGCTGGTAGTGCAGAAATTAGGCGTATTAGAAATAGAATAAATTGTATATTGTAAAAACTAAAATTGTATTGGAGGATCTAAAATTACACTACAGACTTGCTCACTTATGTAGCATAAAAGTTCCAGTCCCAGTAGTTCTTCTGTGTTCCTGCAGGTGACCACCGACTTGTACCATGTTCTAGAACAAAAGGGCTACCAGCTGGAGTGCCGTGGACTGGTGAAAGTAAAGGGAAAAGGAGACATGACCACTTATTTCCTCAACAGTGGTCCAGTCTGCAGTTAACACTGACCAAATGCTTCTCAATGCACTGAACCGCAGCTGAAGACTCTGAACGGGTGCTGGACTTTATCTTAAACAGATCCAGATGTAACCACTCACAAGCTCTCTTGTCTGAGCGTTAGCGGCCATGTTTAGTATTTAAATATGCACGTACTGGGAGTAATGAGGTTGGCTGTGTCTGAACAGTTTGATGAAGAAGTTGCCTTAGATGGAGATGACATTGAAGAAATCTTCGTTTTTCTTTATTTTGTAGGAAAGACTTCTTCCAGACCAAAATCTGACTTCTTTATTTATTTCGACAGGTTTTTAAGCATGTAAATAAAAATAAATGATTATATATGCAAGCAACAAGAAGCCAGAGGAAACTGACCAAAGAGCAGAAGTATTTGATATAGGAACACGACACACAACCTGCTTTCGTTTCAAATGTCTGAACAAGTGTGACCAGCTGTTGTACAAGTGTGTGTTTTTGCTTTTGTCCTCCTGTTACTCTTTACAGCAAAGGCCATATTCTATTATACAGTAAATAGTGAAGCAAAAAAGTCATTCACGACTCAAGAGACAGAGGTTTTCTCAACTTCCAGTGGCTTGTGTAACAATTGCTATGAGTTATGAATGATTAGTATGTTTTTCCCTTTTAGTATTTGTGTACAAATGAGGTACTATAAATGAAGGAAGAAATGGTATTAGATAAGTAATTTGCCTTGTCATTTGTGTGTGTGTGAATGTGTGTGTGGGATATCTAAGTAAACAGTGTGTTATCTTTAAAGGGCATAGCAGCTCACTGTGAGATTTATAAAATTATTAATTTAAAAACAGCTTTTTTTGATTCAGTGCAAATTTAGTTTAAATTCTTGTCTTGGTTTCTGTTAACAGGCGTCGCGTCCCTTTCATCTGAGTTTATGAATGTATTCCACAAATAAGATCTTAATTTCTCCTGCAGGAAGGAAGACGCACATATGACCAAGATGTGTGCATAGCTATATAATTCCATTACAGCATCGTTGGCAACAGTATAGCCTTTTCAGGGCCCTTGTTAATGTGTTACTGTGCTGACATAAGTCCCATAGGGCTTAATGGTTGCTGACAAAATGTGGCCGGCCTGCATTGCTATTCATTTGACAGTGTCCAGCATAAGTCCATTTCAGCATTTCTTCAAGTGTGTTTTTACTCATGCGTGTGCATTTGTCAACTTTTTGAATAGTTATGCAATTACCGGTCAAGCGCAAAGAGTATTTCTGTCACCTAGTTTAACATTCCTGCTGTAGACAGCTGTGAGTTTATGATTATTGCTAATAAATATTAGCAATTCATCCCCTTTCCTTAACCTACATTTCTGAAATGAATGTATATGTATGTATAACATTCTCTCATTGTCATAGATACAGAAGCACATATGATTTTAAGCTCAAATATGTTTTTGTGGTACGTGGACGTTTCAAGACTTTCTTCGTTGAAAAGTTGCCAAATCAATAAACTGGGTGTTTTATTAAATTCTATTTTGTGTCAGTATTTTACCCAAAAGCTAAATGTACATCGTTCTGATTTGTCATTTGGATCTCTGACATGATAATAACTT
This sequence comes from Yasuhikotakia modesta, assembly GCA_036877545.1. Lineage (NCBI taxonomy): Eukaryota > Metazoa > Chordata > Actinopteri > Cypriniformes > Botiidae > Yasuhikotakia > Yasuhikotakia modesta. The sequence goes on along the minus strand of JBAJNP010000168.1, from coordinate 98,492 downwards.
GTGACAGACAGAGACAGCGAAAAAGTACAATTTCATTTAAAAGTAGTTTCAAAGAATAGTAATTACCTGCAGTCAAAATTAAAGCTCCCATGAAATGGTTTGACCAGTGCAGAACTATTTATTTACTTTAACTCATTGACTTCTTGTTTATTGAAAGTGAAAAACAATACAGAACCTAGAACAGACACTTACACAGAACTGATATTTTATTATTTTTTAGGTCGGCCGCAAACTTTAGCTTACATCACAGCTGTGAACTATAATCACCAACCAACTTCCTTTAGCTAGTAGGAGGCAGGTGGTGAGGGGAAATTTTTTTTTACCAAAAAAATCTGCACCCTAGACATGACTTAAAGCCACTTTTTGGTTTTATTGAACCTTTAAAAATGTTTCAGTACAACCAAATGATCAAAAAACTGTTGCACTTTGAAACCTTCCACACATTTATTGATTGTAACATGGCTGCATCACTAGATGCAAAGCTATCAGGTAGACAGACAGGCCATTGTTGGCAGCGAGTGGCCCATAGTGATTGTTGTGTTAATGGGCTCCTCTCTTTGTCTGTGCTCAGCGTGGTGTCTTTTCTTCAAGTATCCAGAGTCTGGTCTCATCATGTCAGTCGATAGTTCGTAATCACGATTCTCTGCTACAGAAAGTAGCGACCCCATTTCCTCCTACCTTTCCTTTCTCGGATGTCTGAATAAATCTGTATTCGGTTACACGACCGCGACACAAGAGGCATTGAATTTAATTGCATCCCGGTTAATAATTTATATTCTTTGAGGTATAGTTTGTTAACTTACTGTATTCTTTTCCTGGCTTTAATTAAGTCATCAACCTCATCCAGTAAAATTCCAACAAAAAATAGTGCAACTAAAAATGGTTCTAAAAGTTGACCTACAACAGCATAAAATAAAATGTAGATTTGTTTAAAATACAGGATTCTCAGCAAATGATGTGTCTTTACGGAGGAAAGCCTCTATGTAACGCAGAATTAGCTTATAATGCCTGCTAGTGTTGCTTGTAATTTTACTAGAATTCCAATTGAACGGTTCTTCAAGTTCTTTCTAGTAAAAATTGCAGTATAAGAGTTTTCTGACTGACATTTTGGCAATAAAGGAACTGAAGAGCTCTGTAATTAAAAATTGAATGGAAGTCAATGGAGACAAAGTAATAATGAAACTGTAGCTGGAGCTCTTGTAATTGTTACTAGTAAGAACTGAACTATAAAGCTCTACAGTTGTATTTATTACTAGGAATTGAAATACACACTCTCATTTAGAGTAATGTTTACAGATAATCTACAATTTGCAGAGCTGTCTGGTTGTAAAGGTTACTGCCGAGAAATAAAATAAAGATCTGAACTATTACATATTGCGAGTGACAAAGCAAATACCGAGAGTAACTTGTGTCAGCATCCCTCCGGCTTTAGGACCCCGCGGACTCTCAATCATTTGAACGCACGGCACCTGTTGCGTTCAAAGGGAAACCGGGAGGCCAGTCGCGTAAAGCATCGCTGCTTAATCCAACGCCACTGAAAACTACAGAGTAACGCAATCCTGAAACAAACGCTGTCGTTACAGACGAAGAAACAATATTACCTTTATCATCACGCCTCTTATTACTGACTGATCTTACTGCAGGTAAACTTTCAAGGTTGAATATAACGAGTGTTTATTAGTTTCTATATTGTGCGCATGTTTGCCTGTTATGCATTTTGCCTGTTGTCAACCAACCTCGTTGTGTTTCTATCTCCATGATTTGAGCCTCTTACTTATTCTAGATATGAGATGCCGTGTCCTTTAACGTGAAAACTAGTTAGTCGTTATCAGTTTCATTATATCGACAACGAAGACGCAGTTAAAGATATGCGTTTATATGTTAATATACGCATTTTAACCCGTGGTGTGTGGTTAACGCACTTCCTTTTTTACATCTATTGCGATGAGTTTCGTTTAGTTGTCATGTTGCTTAGCATTAACTGTTGCTTCGTCTTTGAGGAAGTGCTCGACTGTATAAAAATACGATTTAAGACGGCGTGTCTTTTTATATTAACCGGAAAACATGGACCGGAGTTGATGGTTGATGCCAATCGAAGCGTAATTTTGCTCCATATGAATCCAGTATAACCAGTTTTGGGTTGAATGACTGAGAAAGTCTGGACACCTACGTAAAACACAGCAGAAGTTGGCCTGTCTCTGTTGGCCATCTCACGTCTGGGGATTTGTGATGTAGATGTTTTTAATAGATTGGTGCCATGGGTGCTTTTATCCACCAGTTACTGATTCATTAAAACCATTGTGGTACAGTGTTCATAGTCTTCCCATTTCCATGGTGTTAAAAATAATGCATGGGGTGAATAATGCTTTGTGGTCTGTGTTGCATGAAAATAATTTTTGTGCTGTTTGTTTAAAGAGTGCTAGTTTGTTATGCTGTTGATGTTCAGTTAGTTGGGTCAGAGGCGACGTGTCACTGTTGTGCAGTGTACTTATGCAAATCTCTCAACGTTACCTGTTAAACATAGTGGTAGTGTGCTTGGATCCACCTGGTGCCACGTGGATCCAGAAGGATCAGGTGTAGAAAGGTGTTAGTTGTCAGGTGAGGTTTGTTTGCTGTTACCCTGCTTTGTGTCCACAGTGCAAACTTTCCCTGTTAATTAGATGTAGGTCATGATCTGCCTTGTATAGGAAATGTGAGTGGTATAAATTGTACATTATTATCATTATGGATCCTTTACTTTAATTCCCAATAGTTTCGTATAAATAGCATTTGATCTTTGACTTCACAGGTGTTTGAGTTCTACAGCCACAATGCGTCTGAGGCGACGTTTCTCTCCCCTGAAGCTTGCCATCTTGGGGGGAACGCTTTTTATGGTGGTCCTTGTTGTGCTTCAGAGGGATGTTGGCAGTGGTTCGCTCCAGGACCCCTGGCTGCGAGATCTCTCAGACAAAAAGGAGAAAGTGTTTGAGATGGTCCGAGGAGCGGTCAATAATTTTGCTTTCCAGATCGGAGCCCCCCAGCCCCCGCCAGAGGAAAAGTTGCAAACCCCTGACAAAAACTGTCCCCTGGGCTTCTACACTCAGACGGACCTCAGACCTTGGATAGAGAGACCACCTCAGGACCCTCAGAGTCCCGGAGCTGATGGCACGGCCTTCCAGAAGGCCAATATGTCTCCAGAAGAGGAGAAGGAAAAACAGGAGGGCATGACCAGGCACTGCTTTAACCAGTTTGCTAGTGACCGGATCTCCTTGCACCGTGGTCTTGGTGATGACACCCGCCCCCCTGAGTAAGAATGGCTACATTGTTTGCAACCGTGGAAAGATAACAAACAATTCATTGAATGCAATGACTAATCCAGTATAATAATGATTCTCTTCATAGGTTAAAATCTTACAGGCAGCACCTATGACGTGCTTTATAATGTTTGCTAGCACACAGAAATTCTAAGGGTGTGGGCCGTTCTTTTGATTATAAAGGTTGGGACTGAAGCATGTAAATGCTGGCCAAACACTCATTGTAGATTAGAGTCTTTAATGTTTTGTGGCTTAGGCATGACTTTTTAATCAGAGCTTCACCTGCCCCATTACACTTGCTCTTGAAACTAGGCGGTGGTGTTACGTTTCCCGTTATCTTATCAGTGTTGAGTAAGAGGTCTTAAGTAACTCGTATGATGATGCCTTTACAAGTTGTTTTAGAATGCACCCTTCCACTTTTGAATAATTGCTTTTGTTTATTTGGATTCTCTTCAATAATTTAAGGCTGCTAGGTAAAAAAGTTTAGTTTGTTTAATGTGCTGGCTCTTTCTCAAATCTAATGTCTCAGGTGTGTGGAACGAAAGTTTCGGCGCTGTCCTCGTCTCCCCACCACCAGCGTGATCATCGTTTTCCACAACGAGGCTTGGTCAACGCTTCTGCGGACCGTGTACAGCGTTCTGCACACAGCCCCCGCAGCCTTCCTCAAAGAAATCATACTGGTGGATGACGCCAGCGTAGCAGGTGTGTAGCAGCTTTATCAGCTGCTCCTGTAAAAATTAACTACCTTCTAACTATCTTCTACCTTTTATCTCCTACCTAACATTATTAAACCATAAACTTGACCCAGTGGCAATGTTAAGGTTTGCTGCTTTCAGTCAAGCACAATTTGAATATGCTAAAATTTAAGACCAGAAAAATTTGTCTGAGACAGCTTGTGGGTTTAAGCCCCCTTTCGTCTAAATTTTTAAAATCGCTTCTGTGACTTGTATACATGTTCATTCTAGCTCAAGGTCTGTGATACTGATGAGATATTGATCGGAAAGTGTCTTCTAAAGAAACTGTCAAAAAGTTTTTAAACAGTTGTAGCTATTATTGAGTTCTAATGATACAGTAAAGGAAATGTGCTAGTTCTTTTGTTGTACTTGCCACAGGAAGTGTTTTAGCACTGAAAACTGCTCTGATGCGCTGTTTATTTTTAGATACAGAAATAATTACGTGGTTGCCAGTAAGTTGCGGTCGAGACTGCTAACAAAAACTGCTATGCGTTCGTAAACCTTTATTACCCTTATAAGTTCATACGCTGATAAAACTGGTAAGCTAAATTCAGTATCAGTCAATCCAAAACTCTTGTGAAAAATGATAGCTGACTGCTCTCAGATGATGACTAACCCATCAAAGAACTTCTCTTCTCTGATCTTCTAACAACATCTGCATTTTTTGCAGAGCACCTCCATGAAAAACTGGACGAGTATGTGAAGTCGCTGAAGATCGTGAAGGTGGTGCGGCAGGCGGAGAGGAAGGGCCTCATCACTGCAAGACTTCTTGGGGCAAGCAAAGCTGAGGGAGAAATCCTCACCTTCCTGGATGCTCACTGTAGGTGTTCCGTCACGCTGATGAATCGTTCAAACAAGGGTTTGATGAATTTGCAGAGGGTAGTTTTTCAGGAACTTGCTTTTCAGGTGCTTCTCATGTGTCATTTGCAAAGTTATGTGGCGTGACAAAGGGCTAGTGTCTAAAGCTAATCTCATCCACTTTTACCTGTCACAGGCAATATGAGGCAATATTGAAGCCCCGTAACATGACGCCTCATGAGAAATTTCTAACCTGTCAGTTAAAGGGCTGAAATATGTGACAACATCCCAGTTTGTTTGACTAACATTTATAAACCCCTCCAGCTGGTTCTTATTACTCATGTTTGTTTGGTTGTTAAAGGCGAGTGCTTTCACGGATGGCTTGAGCCGCTCCTGGCTCGCATTGTGGAGGAACCCACTGCGGTGGTGAGCCCCGAAATTACTACCATTGACCTAAACAACTTCCAGTTCCACAAGCCCGTGTCGAACGCCCGTGCCCACAACAGAGGCAACTTTGACTGGAGTCTCACGTTTGGCTGGGAGGGAATTCCAGACTATGAGAATGCTAAACGCAAGGATGAGACCTATCCTGTAAAGTGAGTTTATTTCTCTTCAAATGTACATATTGGGTGACAAAAAAACGGGTGTGTACAGTTGACAAATCCTGACAGGTCGATGGGAGGATGTTACCAAAGGGTTTTATGAAATTGACTGACTAATTGTGTTTTAATGCCTGCTTGTTTCTTTCAAAAAGCAGATGGACTTGAAAATGGTATTTCCCCTCGTGTACCAGCAGTCAGTCTGGTTTTTATGAATGTAATTACTTAGCTGGCTGTATCGAGTATCAAATGAACAACTTTTGGTTTGCAGTTGCAGTGACCATGTATTTAGTTACATCTGAGGTTATGTAACCCCCAAACTAATTAACGTAGCCTCTGCTATTGTGCTGTCCACTATTTAAAACGCCTGCATTCATAATGTGATCTTAAATGGACCCTGTAGTTAAAATGCATTGAGGCCTACAGTGTTTTATTCATTTTTCATTGTGTTTATTTCCATTTAAGAACACCAACGTTTGCTGGTGGCCTGTTTGCCATATCTAAGGCCTACTTTGAGAAGATTGGGACCTACGATGACCAAATGGAGATCTGGGGTGGTGAAAATGTGGAGATGTCGTTTAGGGTCAGTTTTAATTCTTCAAATGACTCGTCAATTTAGTTCCTGTATTGTAACAATACTGATGTGAACTGTGTTGTGCAACGTTCTTAGGTGTGGCAGTGTGGTGGACAGTTGGAGATCATCCCGTGTTCTGTTGTAGGTCACGTCTTCCGCACCAAGAGTCCTCACACCTTCCCCAAAGGTACAGAGGTTATTACACGGAACCAGGTGCGTCTGGCTGAGGTGTGGATGGATGACTACAAGCTAATTTACTATCGACGCAACCAACACGCCGCTAAAATGGCCAAAGATGTAAGAACTACTTTTATTGTCATTAGATTAAATATTAACCTTGTATCTGTGGCTGTTTGTCTACTTGGTAAGCTGTGCAGTAAAACGTTGATCTTTCATTGTTTAGAAAACGTATGGTGACATATCTGACCGTCTGAGACTCAGAGAGACCTTACAATGCAAGAACTTCTCTTGGTACCTGAACACCGTCTACCCAGAGGCTTTTGTCCCTGATCTCACCCCTGTCAAGTTTGGAGCAGTAAGTTTGTTTTTATTTTTGATGGCATTGATGCATTCTAACCCAGTCTGGAGTCAATTGTTCACTTTGTTTTTGTGTAGCTGAAGAACACTGGGTCACAGCAATGTCTGGATGTTGGAGAGAGCAACAATGGGGGAAAGCCTGTGATTATGTACTTATGTCACAACATGGGCGGTAATCAGGTACAGATCCGCTGTTGTGTCATGACATTTGCCTAACTTGAGCTAGAAAGTTTTGTTGTAACATGCAGAACTGCTGTTATCTTGCATCAAAGTGAGGAAAGTTGGCCCTGATGTCATCGAGTGTGTTTTTCAGTTTGCCCTGAACTCCGTGTCTGTGGTTTTTCTTTTCTAGTACTTTGAATATACGTCACATCGAGAGCTGAGACACAACATAGGAAAGCAGCTGTGCTTGCATGCGTCGTCTTACCCAGAGCAAGTAAAAATTGAACTGTGTACGTTAAAGGGTAAAGGCAGCAGTCTGACTCCTGAACAAGAGTGGGAGTTTACAGAAGTGAGTGTTCCGTCATCACACATTAGCAAATGTGTGAATTTTCTGTCTGTTACTTTCGATTCATTTGTCTGTCATGCTTTTCTCTGCTGACTGGTAGGAGAACCTCATGGTTGAATGAAATGAGTTTGTACTATTTGTGTATACTGGGAGTGGACGTCTGTGTCGGCCCAGTCTGGTCAGCTGTAAACATTAGCCATTCCAACCCCCACAGAACATTTGCAAAGGCTGTGGGCACATGCAAATTGATAGAAGCTCTATACATCCTTCCTCTAATTACTGCTGGCAAATCTGTGTTTACCAAAGGCCCAGTATACCATTGCAGAGTCAGATGGAGTTTACTAGACATTTGAATGGCTGTAATTTTGTTCACTGTCATTAGCTTTACAGTCTGTTGTTTTGTCCTTCTCTGTGCTCCTTTTAGGACAACCAATTAAAGAATCCCGCCTCTGGAAAGTGCCTTCACCTGAAGGGAAATAAGATCGTAATGAGCCCTTGCAGTCCAACAGACCGTCTCCAGCACTGGGCCTTCAGTTGACCTCTCACTCCAACCAATAAGAAAGGACGTTCACTCCCATAAGACCCAAGTGGGAGGGCCAGCAGCCACGGCTCAAATAAGTCAGGTTATGGTACGCCTGCGTGGATTCACTGGAAGTATTGGATAGATGATATCCATAAGCAACCAAAAGACTTTGATGGTACTTTGAAGGTCAGGCTCAGGAAAGCCCACATGAAGATCATGCGTGTCAAACCCACTGGAACATCGATGAGTGAACAATCCGGCAGCAAGACTGTTTACAGATGGCTATACATTTTATTGTCTTTTTGATCATGTTTACAGCTGCTTTTTAAACGGTGTAGGTTTTATTTATTTTTAGAGACCTGGATAATTATTTTTGGAACATTGTTAGTGTTCAGGCCAATGCATGGCCATTCTTGCCAATGATGTGGGTTTTTTGTATGAACTGAATAATTTGCACATGCTGCAGGGGGGTGTTTGATAAGGGTTGTTTTTCACATGTTGTAAATTGACTTAAGGCAGGACCAGTTTTTTTGGTCCATCTCTAATCTCTTGGAAACTAAACCATTAATATGTTAATGTGGCATCATGTGACTTCCAGCACTTGGTTCTTCTGATGTGGCGTGGAGAGGGTTTGTGTCTGTGGGGGAAGGTCTTTCTCTAAAACTTTAAATTGAACTAAAACAGTTTCATCATCTTTTCATTTATGAATCTTAAATACACCGATCTTTGGCAAACCTGTAGCGTCTTGGAGGTTGAAAATGTGATTTCAAAGTTCTGAACATTGATTTAAACTTTATCTTATAAAAAACATGTTGCATTAAACAATTACAATGATCATCATAGTTGAAATACTATAGTTACTGAGGTCATTACAATAAAACAGTGTGGTAGAAACTACCCCTTTATTATATAGTACTTACAATCATGCAACTGGTACTGTTGGTTAAAACCGCCTGCCATGTTAAATTTGTGGCACGTAAGACGTATGAGCCTTATGTCTCCGTTTTAATATTTCACTGGTAGAGTTGCTGTCGTTCTCATCTTTACCAGTAGGTGTCATTCGACAAAATGGTTTGTCCTGCAGAGGCTGTAAACAGGTGAGAAAACCGACTGAGGAAGTTCATTTATAACATGTATCCACAGCTTTGTAAGCAACGCAACATTCACTGATAGCGCAATATAGTTGCGTAGCGTGAGAGTTTGCGCTATTTACCCAGCCTGTTCAATCCAGTGCCATGCGCTGCATTTTCTGTTCCGTGAACTGTTAAACTATGTTTGTTAAAAGTTTAACTGGCATTAACTAAGACGTTTTACAACTTAGATGAAGTTTGTCTCTGGTGGTTATGGTTTGTTGTGGTGGACACTATATATACAAACTTGGTGTATTTAATACTTGAACCATCTTGGACATGACGTCAGTCTGTGGAAAGAAATAGGCACCAAATAATAAGACGAAATAAGGGTGTTTTCTTTAGTTTTGGTTTTACTGGTGTATTTAAAATGAACTAGAAATAACCAATACCATTGGTGTATATTATGCATCGTGCAGGAAACAGGTGCAGAGTCAGTGAGGGCGAGTGGTTGTGTTAGAGGAAGTGTTCCTTTAACTTTACTGTAAATTCATATAACCTGAAACTTCCTCTTTTCGTTTGGTCCTCATATATCGTGAGATATCACGTTTCCAGAAATGACATTGCATGAGTGATTCTTTTTTCCTTTATCATTGTCCTTAATGTGATTTACTTGCGTCACGCTTTAGTCAAACCTACTGGAGCAATTATTAGACTTTATACAATGAGTAAGATTTGGTGTCGCCAACCCTACAGATAGACATTACAGAATTGAATTACATTATGTATTAGAGTCGGTTTCTGCCTAGACAGTCTGGTATTTCACAATATTAACTTCCCCGTTTCCAACCAAATAAAGTGAATAAGATGGATACACTCTTTGTTTATTTTAATGGTAGCAATTACTGTAATGCATGTTATTGCAAATGTCTAAATTCATTGATTCAATGTCAAAGATTTTTAAATGTCACACTAGTGTTTATTTGCAATTGTTTTCTTGTACATAAAATTCATTTTTTCACCAAATTCACCAAAAGCTGTATTTTCGTAAAGATAAATCTCTGAAATGAGCAAGTCTAGCCAGAAAATATACGGTACTTTTTAAAACTTTGACTAAAGATGTATTGCAAACACATTTATTTGACGGTGTCTGACACGTACTTTAATAATAATGTTAATTATGCATATATACACGCAACATGCCCTAAACCAAACCTAACGCTATATTAATATTACTCAGTACTTACATGTGCCCTACCCTACAAGTGCCCTACTTTTCATTTAAAGGGGTTCATTTAGCCTTTAGCCCAATTTCCCAACATATTTTCCCAACATATAACATATTTGCATGGTGCTGTGTGGGTTGAATGAAAACGTTTAAAAGAGAATAAAGCTTTTCAGCGCCTCCACACGTCTGTGCTTGTGGACTGCAATGTGGTGACGTCACCAACGTGGTTCATGTTTATCTACATGTGCATCTAGATCATTGTGAATAAGACGTGACGTGGTTCTCCAAGCTCATGTCTCTGCGGTACAGAGGCGTTGCCAAGATTATGACAAACGCCATCTAATGAGGTAGGAAGATCTTAAGATGACTGCTGCCCTGTATATCACAATTGGACAGTAAAAACGTGTGGTTGTGCGTGACAAATCACGCCTAGATGACCTTGTATGTACTTCAAGCTTCGGTTGTCACAAGACAGCGTTTGAACTTTTATTGCCATTGCAATATAAAAAAAACAGGTTGATGCAAAAACAACTGTGTTGCGTGCAATGTTCAAATACTCAAGTGTACACAAAACTGATCTGTGAATGTATTTCTCAGTAAGAGTCTTGTTTCCATTTCAAGCATTACATTTATCAGAAGTTCAGCATGCGTGAATGAGTGTAAAGTCACAGGTGTGACTCCAGTTTACTGATGTTGATGGTGAAGTCTGTAACTAACAGAACAAATGGTTAGAGCTGGTTATACCGGTGCAGCCAGACGAGGCCGTGTATGCCAAAAAGGTGACCAAGCAGTGTGGTATGTTCTTTGGTTCTTAATCTGATCACCAATAAAGATTCACGTAATAACCAGTAAACTCACAGCACAAGTAGTTTTATCTTACATTGATCATTTAGAGGTCTGATCAACTTTCCTTTCTGGGCAGCACAAACCTGGCAGAGAAATCGTGTCTCTTACACACAGCTTGCCACATAATTTAAGACATGATGTGTTATTAATTAACCAGCCCAGGTTGTGCATTAAAATCCTGTCACAAGGTCATTATAACATTTTTAATCAGCTGTTAGCAGGACAATGTCACAATACTTTTCTCCAATGTCAACCTCTCTTGAAGTTCTTTAACTAGTAGCCAACACCACAAAAAACATGTGGTTTCATTAGTTGGATGGTTTTTTGAAGAAATAGTTCAGGGTCATTGAACATAAACACTAGGTAATATGCAATATAACTTTGATTCACCAAATTATACCAAATTAACCATGTTTGCTTCATACATTTGGAGTGTGATCCCACATGGCAGTTTTTTTAAACTGAAACTTAAATCCAAAGTAAAAGTGAAAATCCAGTAAACAAACAAAACATTCAAAGTGTTACAACTTTATTTCTAATTCATTTCACAAATTTGTCTTTTTAAGTAAATAGACTTTACGTATTTGACCAATTGTCATGCAATTTTCCAAGAACAAGGGTGTGTTTGCACACAGGTCATTTGTCCTAAAGGCTGTTTAGGAAACCTGGTGACAAAAATAACACTCGGCTTTCTTAAATGCATTGAATTACCTTGATGTTGCCGTTTTACTTTTTTAGAATTTCACAACAGAATAAAAAAAACAATAGAAACAGAATTTCTCGGATAAATTGCTCTTTATGGATAAAAAACTCTTTATCTTTTAATACTACAACATAGTCATTTCTAGGTAATATATATCATCATTTCTGTACATTAGTGTTTATTTATTCATCCTGCCATCCTTCTATATATTTTTGGAGAACATACTATTTCTAGTATCTTTTTAAATGTCAGATGAGGGAGATTTGTGTTGTATGTTTTAAATTGTATCATGTAATGTGTTTTAAAACTGCTCCCAAGGTTCCCAACAGTTTTGATGTATATATTTATGACACTTTTTCAAATACATCATAAACATTTGTTTCACAGATGTATGGAACAAATTAATCTATATTAAAAAATATTTTGAGCTTTAAACCCCGACACCCTGTATGTGCACATTCCCGACGATCACTACATCTTTTTGAGAATGTCTCCACCCTTAAAGCGCTACGTCAATCACTCTGTTTGAGACCGTAAATAATGTCCTACAGCCCAGGCCAGAGAATGTAGTATCTCCACTAAAGGTGGTCACGCCCTTTAGGCTCAAAATATTGTTGTTCTGGAGGTATGTTTTGTTAAATCTCTAAAGGAGCCTCACATGTAACTGAACAAGCAGTGGTGAGAAAAAGTGTCTAGTGACATAAGGTTATCTGTGAGATTTTTGAAAGAATAAGATCCTGCCCTCTTTTCAAAGTGCCCTCTAAAGTAAAATCCTACAATACGCATGAACACATAGATAGCTTGTCAGGCAAGCAGGATGTCCAATCATTGCATTCGTGTCAACTGCAATGATTGGATGAACATTTCTCAACACAATATATATATTTTTATAAATATATATTTATATAAAAAACCTAATAAATCACTGAAATGAACAATTAAATATTACGACAGGTCTGAAATTACACCTGATGCAGGCTCAACACCTACATTAATGTTACGATTGTTAAAATGTACATGCAAGTTAAGAAATAGCTGAAACATTCAGCCGGCAGCTGTGAAATAAGCTTCCATGACATCATTGCTCCGTTTCCATATCAACATGTTTAGCTTCTCACCCATCACACAGATGTGCATTCACATATTAACATTGTTTCCTAAGCATCAGTACAGTACAGTAGCTTCTGCATCCTTCATAGCATTTTCAGGCTCCTGTTGATTCTTCAATGCCCCTGGCAAAGAGACGTACCAGCTGGCCATGAACTCTGTGAAAATAAGCAGCCATGTTACCGCTGTACATCTGGAAACATTCAGATAAGATGATGCAAAGTTCTGGGTTAAAACTCCCACTTGATATTGTGCAGCTATGATTAGCTTAGATGATCAAAGCTAATTGTGTACAGTATGGTAAGATTTCCCTCAGATGTAAAGTGCTGGTTTTAGGATTAACTTTTATATGAAAATTTAGTTGAAAGATGTTTATCCCAAGCAATTCACATTTACTACAGTCGTGGTCTCTGTGTGAATGCAAATAAGTGTGAAACCTGCAGCCATACAACATCCTTTTTTTGACTATATTGCAAAAGACTGTATTTCAAAAGTGCGTTCTTAATCTGCATAGTTAAGCACAATACGCTTACTTGCAGCTGCGCCTTGTGTCAGCATGCTGCTAATGCGAACAATGTGAATGCTGCACCAGAATAAATGTGTTTGATGTAATTTGACTTGTTTCTCCTGTGATTTAGCTCTGCACTGACCAGCAGACTAAGGTGTCCGTACCTGCATAAGATCTCAGTGTGAGGTAGAATTTCTCCATCACAGTTCCACACAGAAACCGAAGGAGGGTCAGTGCAGCATGGTCCACACACAAATCCTCTCTTCTTTTTTCTACCGTTTTTCACAGCTCCTCTCTCCTTCTCCTCTTTTGCCAGATTCTGCTGCGAACCGTGTTGCACGTTCGGGATATCACTGCTGTCTGTCTCGGAGGAGGTCTGTGTTTCTCTGTCTTCCTCAAATGACTCCTCTTCCTCTCCGGGTGGTAGAGAAAACCGAACGGCTCTGACGCGATGCACTTCAACGAAGGGCAGGTCAAACTGAAAGAATTGATTGGATAATGAGTTTTGCTTTGATACAGTAGATAGAACAGTGAACTGCATGAGTGGCGTGTAGCTTTACCTGGTCTTGTGTGTTTGTGTGTCTGTGAAGGTACGTGAGGAAGCCCAGAGGGTTTGTTTTCCGCACCAGGATGAGATCGGCTGTCCCATCGGCCAGGTGAGCGGAGGGTGAGAGGCCCGTCGGGCTCCGGGGGCAGGAGCTCGACATACAGGTGAGAGAGACACACTTGAACCTGCCTTCAATAGTCACCCACTCACCTAAGACAAAGGTTAAAGGTTAAGCAGATGCACCAAGCTAACAGGAAAAATTTCTTAGTTTTCAAAAATGTTAAAAGAATGTATTGTTAAAATTATATACAAAAAATATTAAATTATTTTAACTTAATATTCTTAATATTAGTAACATCCCAAAAACAGTATTAAGTTGTTTCAGAACCGTTCCAGAATAAATGTCTCAATAACATTCCTCTAACCAAGCAGTAATGCTAATATAGCATCTAAAAAACTGGACATTTAAAAGTTTCTAGACTAATATTATTAACAAATTTTACATAATGGAAATGTTTTAACAACCGAAAATTGTTTGTAATGTAATTTGATCCCTTGCAGAAAAATCACAAGCACATAATAATTTCCTTTGAGACCTATGGAATCATGTGCTTTGTTACCAGCATGACAACGCAGCGCAGATGTGAAACACACACAAAGCCCATAGGAAAACACAGCACAGTGATTCCAGTAATAGGGTCTCTAATGAGATGACACAGTTATTATACACACGGTATTGTCAAGCGGCAGATGGACTGTGTGGTCTTACCCTGTAACTCACTGCTGCTGTACTGGCTGACGTTACTGCTGTAGAGGGAACTGGAGCTGTCGAAGTGGGGGAACAGCCTCTCTTTGCTCTCTGAACACACTCTGCACCTGCGTGCACACACACACACATTGATGAGGCAACCTAGAAGATTTCAGTCCCAGAAGATCACGAAGTCACAATTATTAGAACATTTACATTTATTTATTTGGCAGATGTGTTTATCCAAAGTGACTTGCAGTGAATTTAATGTATTTTTTTTCAGTACTTGGATTCTGCTTCACAGTACTTGCATTCAAACCCACAACCTTTGTGTTGCTAGCGCAATGCTCTACCAGTTGAGCTGATCAAGACAGAACATCAAGATGGAACATCAAGAACTCAATTATACATGTTCTTTTCTCATCAGATTGTGTGTGAGATGCCTTTGAGATTCGAACCCATGATCTTAGTGTTGCTAGCATTATGTTCTAGTTAAAATATGAAAACAAACAAGTGTTTCATGTATAAATACATACTAATATCTATGTAAACATGTTCAGTGAGGTCTCATCTGATTTCTGGTTTACAGAAGAAGGCCTTTACCCTGCGAGGCAGCGAGTGTTGTCCCGTGGGCTGGAGACATGAGAATCTGCAGGGAGATATTGCACTAGTCCCGGATAGTTCCTGTTACAAAGGTACACCATACAACCTACAGTATGAGCAGAACAAACATTGAAACATGAGACGTGTTCCAGTCAAGCACTAATGTACAGTGTTGACTAGATTAGTGGATCTCAACCTCTTTAATTTCAAGGCTCCCAAACTCACAATTTTTGATCATATTAAATATTCCAAAGCTTTGCTTAGCTTAGTTGGCAAATAATTTTAAATTTGGACGTCTAGTTTTTTCTGAAAAATAACTGATCTAACTAGTATTTTTACTTTTACTTGTATGTAACTTTTGAGTATGTAAATGACAGAATACCAGAATAATCATATCTGAGCGGCCCCATCCAACGATGCCTCTCGCTCTCCGCTAAAACATCTCCATAGAAACCGTAGCCCACCATAGAGACAGAATATCTCACAAGTGTTGACTGATGATGGACAGAACACACATCCAGGGGCTGAGAATCACCTGATAAGTGCAAACATATGACTGGAACAAATCCCACTTTGTGCCAAAAAGGTCGTCAACACCCATTACAGAAGATGGTTTTAATTACCAATGATGATGTGCAGTGTTGATGTAACAGGGTCGTTTACTCCCACTGTAGCGAAACACACGCAATCTGTCGAGCCTGTTGAGCAGTGTAAACAAGGAAGATAAACTACCTTGCCTCTCACTATCTCAACATGCATTGGAATGACACATCAACGCTATAAACAGACCACAGCCGCCACCTGTTTCTGCGCACCTGCCATTCACAGCGCCACACAAACACTTACCTGCTGGAATGATGCCAATGTGGAGGTCACATGGTTGCAGCATCGCAGTGGGGTCGTTTTCTGAAACTCCCACCTCCTGCTGTGTTCGTCCAATCACACCGTGCAGCAGTTCGCTAAACATGCCGTCTCCGCCAACGCAGATTACACTGCAGAAAACAGTGAGAATGTAAGCAGAACTTAAGTGAACATTTTATTAACAGTTTTGCTCAACTGCCTCAAATTGTTTAGTTTACAAAACATTTCTGCATAGAAACAAAACACAAAGGACAACTCTCGTGGGACACAGTTTTGGACAATAACACAATTGTTGCTGAATATTCTTGATTCTTTTCCCTTGAGGAATGACTGCTGAAAATAACTTACCCATCGAAACCGGTTAAATCTTTCTTCAGTATGTAGTCTCTGGCCTGATTTGCTCGTTCAGTCACTTAAAGCAAAAAAACACCATGTCATTTTACACTAAAAAAATCTATTTTTTTAAATGGTCATATAAGAGAAATCAAATGATCCTTGTTCTTTCCCAGGAAATGTCAGTTTGGCTTCATTTGACTTCAACCAACATAGCATAACATATGCAAGGCAACTTGCAATTTTATGTTTCAACAGAGAGGGCAGTAGAGAGGCCAAATGTATGGATTGCAGCTTTAATAAGGTATTAAAATGAATATGAAAAACACAATTTATATAATTAATATTTTGCCTCAGTTCTTCAATTTTACTTGTCTTAACTGTCTTCATAATTTAGCCCTTATCCCCAGTCCTGATAAACATCTACTGATGTTACCTGAGAACGGTGCTACCTGACATGCACAGCGTATCAGAGAGCAAGAACAAGGACACTTGATAACCGCTGGGTTATTGAACGGTACAGATAGCGTCTCAGTATCTCACCCACAACATGAGAGCTGATGCCAGCCAGCTCAAACAGAGGAGCCACCAGAGAGTGGTAGATCTGTTTTCCCCTCTTCTTTCCTCCGAAAGGATTAATGAACACCAGCAGCCTGTGGGGACGCGAGGGGCCTGATAGGACAGATGCAGACGGAAGGGGGATGTTAATGAGCCATTGGAGAATAATGAGCCTGGTGGGTTTACAGGTGGGTGTTACGTACTGTGGGTTTTCAGAGCGGTTCTGAGATGAGTGATCCATTGGTCCCGGACGTCCCGGCTAGAGCAGCAGAACAGGGTTCTGCCCAGGCTCCACAACGCCACCCGGCTGTTACCTCTGCGGTTGCGCTTCACATAAAATACTAATGTGATCGGAAAAGGACAAAAACAAGGTGCAGTTTAACTTAGTTGTATTTGATCTCGTTGTAAGAAAGATGTAACTGTCTGAAACTTACATGTAAAATCAAGGTCAGTGTCCTCTAATTTCTTCTGGGGCTGGACCTCGGCCCGACCCTCTTTCACCCCGATCACCTCCGACACGGGCACTGAAACTAAGACAGACAGATGGACACATGACACTTTTGCATAAGTGATGCGGCCGCTTCTCATTTTCTCGAGAAACATTCCATCATTCCTACTAAAGCTTTTAGTGTGTCTGTGTTCAGTGTAATTTTAGTTTGTTGCCAGGCCTGGCTGGTGCTGTTTAACTTGTTTGTAAGGTTATTAGAATGCAGTCAGAGACAAATAGCTTCTTGTAACTTAGCTGGTTAGGATAATGTTAATGGCAAAGCTGCTATGGGTAATAGCCAGTGAAAATGTCACCTGTTGTTAAGAAAGGCCTTATATTGAACATAGTATTTTATTCATTTCTGGACTTTGTTATCATGGCAACAAAAGCACAGTTTCAAAAGCATAGCGGACAGATATATTTGCATATGTCAGGCACAGTTTAAAGTATCACATTTTCTATGTTGGTTGTTAATAATTAAACAACCAGTAATGGCACATCATGCACTGGATCATTAAATTGTGGTTACTTATCTACTGTACAAGTATAGCTGTGAGTAACTTGTGTATTGACATTTATATAAATGTGTCATATTTAGCACTTTCCTTCACTTAGTACCATTATATCTTACGTCATATACAGTAATATTACACACACCCTTGGCACACCCGTGGTAACACGGTTTAACATTTAACATTTGTTTTACATTTGTTTGCATCAGGCATCTGATTTAAATAACAGTTAGGCTTTGTCTTAAAACCCCTGTGCTGTCTACTTAGAAAGCATTATTGGACATCATAGGTGAAGTACGGTAAATTTCAGCCAATCAATGTCGTACCTGTTTTCTTCTCCCGGTTCCTCTTATCGATCTCAGTCCAGCAAAAATACCACCCGGTTAGAAAAGCCCTGTACCGCTTATTCCCGATCCACAGGCTCGACTCAACTCTCACCTCATCTGCGTCCATCTTTCCGATCATGTACGTTTTATTTCACGTTATCTGTTGAATTTCATGGTCCCGCAACAGTATCTGATGGTATGTTATCCAATCTCGAAAGTGCGAGTGTTAATAGACGCGTCTAACATTGAAAGTGAACTAAAAACGTGGATTAAACATCAGAGCTGTTATGAATACGTTTATACAAAAGTTTGGTAAATAAACGAAGACCGATGCGTTTTCTTGGCTTTTTTCAGCGCTGGCCTATTTCACTCTCCGCACATATAACGAAAGACACGCACTTTACCTTGCGGCTGCGCGCACCTGTACCGGGTAATTAACATACTCGATTCTCATTGGATAAACCTACTCATGAATATGCATGTGCGCCGTAATTTGCTTAAAAAAACTTTTTTATTTTATTTATACAAAGTTAATACGAATTATAGTCGTCGTTGCAAAAGGGCAACAAAATAAATTAGAGTATTTTAACACAAAATAGAAACATCCTGTGTAAATCCTATCCCAGCTACAGAAAATATCATCTGTATTTATCGTTCATGTGAACTCAGATCCTATCTTTCATTATCCTCATGTGTTTACTGTCAACATGCAGTTGGTGTGGCTGGTAAAACAAGGTGACATGTCGGCTTAGGTGTATTTAGTGTCATGCATTTTCCTAGTGCAGCACATACAAAAACACAAGCGTCAGTCTCGCCTGACCGCATTGATCACATCTTACTCATCTATTGCTCTGTTTTGTTTAGCTTCCAATGTGACTCTCCTCTCATTTTCCTTTTCATACAGTCACTCTGGAAACTTGACTTTCCCGATAAGTTGCTTAACCTGACTGACAGCAAAAGGGCTTCCTGAAGACGTCTGCAGGGGAGCGTGTAGTTTAATTGACGTATTAGAATAGCAGCTGTTACTGTGTTTTTAAAGCGTATTCTTTTATGATAAAAAAATAACATGCATCCTCTCCAGGATATTGTGGCCGATCAGTTTTTACATGCATTCAGCCAAGATATGCATTTTGCATTTTTTCTCGTTTACATTTACTGCACTACTGCAACCAAGTGGGACAAAGCCCATTAAAATGCATGCATGCATGGTAATACAGGTTACATTTAGAAATTGTACATCAACAATAATGCAGAATGCGATGTTACATTCCTGAGAGGTTAGGGGGCTCTGTTTCTTATACATTTACAGAAGAAAATCAATATAACACATGTGAAAACACTGTGCAATTTGTGCACAATTTGTGTGTTGTGCAACAACTATACACTGAGAACTATGCACCTAAACCCAGGTTATATTCAGCGTTCATTTAGTCTATTCTCACAGTTACTGAATCTGTCCAGCAGGGGGAGACAGCGATTTAGAAACGCATATGTACGCTTAAATACTTGATACTGGTTTTCCCACTCACCTGTATGTAATAAGTTCATTGTTAAATTCACCTTCTAAGCTTTCTCTTCAACTATTAGTTTGAAGGGAAACTATTCAACTATTACAGTAGTTGGATAGCTACTGTATAGCCTATACATGGAGTTTTCCCCACGTTGCCGGAACAGTTATGCCACAAAGTTAAACAGTTAAAAATCAAACTATCATGACTTTATGATCAGATTAAACACGATCAGTTCCAATCTGATAATCTAACATTATCCAGTTTGTGTCAGTTAAAATACTTTATACACTTGCATTTAAAAACGATTCACAGATATAGTGATGCATTTCACTGGCGTTCACACTAATCATTCTCTTCAGTCTTGTTTCAGATTTCTAGGAGATCCAGCTGAGCAGATGCAGTCCAGATTGAAAGCAGCTGCTCTAAGAACTCATTGCTGGACAGAGACGTACTTTGTCCCCTGTGTGGATGCGACTGGGCATGTAAACCGATCCCGTGCAGATGTCCTGTGATATCGGATGGAGGAAATTCTGAATGGCCTTTCAGCATGACAGCAACGATCAGGAGGCTTGTCTTCCAGAGGTTATATTTCAGTAAATTTGAAACCTCTATTCAGATTTGAATGTTTCACGTTGTAATTTGTGATACATGGCGTTTAAACTGCTTTTGCACTTGTTTGATTTATTTGATTTGAGTTTTTCCAGCATATTCAGTGAGCATACGGGTGGTCAATGAGTGATGGCTTTAGAATTTACAGATGTGCAATTTTGTTTTACTTTAGGGGTTGAAGGCTGACATTATCTACTGTTAGCGCTGTTAGGACAATTTGCATCTTGGAATCAGGCCCTTATGATTCTAGCCTGCCAAGAAAAGTGTAAAAAAAGCTGATGAACTCCACAAATGATGTAATTGCAGACTTACTTTATTAAAAGGGAATTCTTGGTGGGCCTTGCCAAACATAACCAGCTGTAACCAACACTGACATCTTCATAACTTTTGAGTCAGAAATTGCTACTGCCACAAAGTGACATAAACCAGACTGTGTCATGGTTATCCTTACAATGTTTTGTTACGTATTCAAAATATGTCCTAAAAAGCTACATCATATTATAAATGAACTAGATTAGCTAGAGCATTATCATGCATGTATACAGATAACCTTTTAATAAGTGTGTTGATAAGTGTGTTATATTCAAACATATTTCAGACGTTTTTTAACGCCAGGTTATAAACATTGTACTGCCACAAAAAAAGTTATCATGCTATTTTTACATTACAAACCTATCAAATTAAAATCAGAGTTTTAATTCGAATACAAAACGTGTCATTTTTGTGCAATTTTATATCAACGTGTTACATTATATACAGCTTGTGTGTAAGACTTCATGTCGCTCCCAAAACTCCAGTCCGTGTTTTACTCCAGGCAGCGATGGGCTGTGTCTTAAACCTAACGTGCTGCCTACCTAGATCACATCGCAAGGCTGTGACTTTTCCCAGCTGGGCCATGTTGCTCACAGACTGTTTTAGTAGGCAGTTAAACTAGGTTTGTGAACACCACCATTGGCTGCGGTTCAACATCATTGCACTCCGCTAAGGTAGTGCATGCTCAACTTTCTGCTGCCCATCCGAAAGTGGGACCAAGAGAGCAAAACGGATATTTACAGCTCAACCATCAGTTGGGTCTCATTTTTGCCAATAGCGGACGGATTTCTTTCTTTTCGGTACATGAAGTCTCACCAAGTGTGGGACGGAGAAACGGCGGCCTTGCTGTAGTCAAACTTTTCGAAACAAACTTCTTCAAGTGACGGACTTTGATTTTTCTCATCTCCCAGCGGCGTTTTAATCGTGCTGGGTTGGCAGAAAATGGGGACTCTCATAGGTGCCCATAAACTCTTTGTTTTTATCATCTCTTTGGCACTCACCTCTCATTTATTTCAAGTAAGTGAACCGATTCAGCTTTTTAAAGATAACGTTCATCTGCATTGAGTTACTTGCAGGTAACTGTATCCATAGAATGGAGAGCTGAAAGTTATCAAAAGTTTTCTTCGCGTAATGTAACTCATTCACTTAAACTCGCTTGTTCTTGATGCATTCAAGGAGAACTAAGTAATCTTAAGGTTTTCTGAACGTTGCTTGAATCGTGTGCACAGATTCGACTCAAGTGTTGCATGTGTGTTCATGTCTTGGTCTAATTTTATCCATAGAAACGAGCTATTCATAGTTGGTCTCCCTGGCGTCTTGGATATCTGTATACTTGATAAACTTCATTTCTGTTAGACACTTAGATTTCCTTCTATGTCAGAGGGTTTGCTTAGAAGTAAAGGAATTTTGTCCTTAATTTGGCTTTAATTTGGATAACTACTGTATAGCCTATACATGGTGTTAAAGGAGTTTTCCCCACATTGCCGGAACAGTTATGGATATATATATATATAGTGGTTAATGGGACAGGATACAATTGATCTGGTTTGGAGAAGGTATGAAGTGAAAACAAATATCTGTAATTCACATTTCTTGCTAGTGATTATTAAGTAATACTGTGACACTGGTATAGTCATTTGGACTCCATTGCTTACGTAGTTGGGGAGTAACTGAGATATTGATTGGAATTGATCTGTGGGAAAAATGTGACACTTAATGCCACAAGCAAATGACCAAATCAAAGGTGTTGCACTATTTTGCGCAGAGTTTGAACAGTTTGGTGTTGTTAGTTTCACCAAGCATCCATACAGTACACATCTGCTTAATCGACTAAGGATATTTATCCATCCCTTGTTTACAAAGATGGCTTGTGTAAAACTATTTTAGAAGTAGAGTGAGCGGTAAGCTGAAATAAGAGATGCCTTTGACGTTCATCCTCTAACCACCGTTGATGTTGAATCCTCCAGAAATGATCTGGCTCACATGATAATGGAAAATTTGGTCTTGTGTAGCTTAAAAATCTTTAAATCCGATTGACCAGCTATGCATTCCTGCTGTATAATCCCTTTCTTGTCTAGCTGTCTTCAAACACCAGTGAGAAGGAGCCACTCGTAACTCGCTGATCTGTAAGGGGACTAAGCCCAGTGTCTTTCGTAATCTGAGACAGTCTTTGTCTTGGGGACCGCTGTGTCAATTGCAATATAATTGAATTAAATGGCAGGAGTGTTGTGTTTTTTCCATTACAAGCCTGCCTAGTTTCAACAAAGAGTTCAGTGGTTCAGCTAAGCCCTTACCCAGTTAACAGGGAATGTTATAAAAACGTTATTTGGAAGACATTTTTAATGCCATACATTAAAAACCTTATTTCTGAATGATAAGTGGTATGTTTTAAAAAATGTTTGAATAACAATTTCATTAAGTTACAAAAACATTTGTTTGAAAGTTCTGGGAATGTTCTCAAAACCTGCAATTGTTAGCTGGGTAGGGTTCTAGTTGCCACTAGCATCCTAAGTGTCCTGTTGGAATTTCAGGGTCATAAGTATCAATCAGCACTGACAAAACCCCAATAAAAGCACTTTATTACCTTTTAGTTTACTGACACAATCAAGGGCTCCCTCCCTGCTGTTAACTATCAATGGGCTGGTAATTGAGAGAAGATTCTTTGCTGTCTATTGACGCGTGTCATTTTTGGGTTAAACTGGCTACTGGTGAGGTCCGTGGTTTCTATAGAAATGCAAATCGCTGGTGAATTGTCTTTTTGTCTTTTTTTTCCCTTTTAGCTCAATAAGTGTATCTTAATTTGCGACAAAAAAAGTGTCAGGCTAGTTTTCAGTACTCTAGAGCGTCAGTTTTCGATGTGCAAGGTTTCAGTTCATGTTAGTAAAGTATTTTTATTTTACCAACTATTATTGTAAGTTCTGCTTGGTTCCATGTCATAGCTGGACAGGCACCCCCAAACGTACCCCCAAATTCATTGTATGTCGCTGTAGCTTATAGAACTCAACTTTATTATGTCTAACACTCTGTGGCTTTTATAAACAAGTTATTATGTTGCTTGAATAGATGCATTTTTCAACTGTTAGCCAATACTGTGGGTCTGTTACCTTTAAAGGTGGGCAGTTTATTGTGAGCTGTTTTGACCATACAAAGCCATTTAGGTGAGTGCCATTCGTCCCATGATGGTTTCAAACATTACGACATGTTCTTTTTATTTTGAGATGTTTCTCTGAATAGAGCGTTGCAAGTAAACTCTGACATCATTCACACAGTGCGAATAGGGTTTCCAAGCAGGTCTAGATTCCTGTAGATATTTTCAGCTTCCTGCTCCAGACGATAGTCGCAAACACATTTCTGTTTTGTCTTTCACTGCCTTGGTCCCTGTAGCATGCCCACATTACTATATCTTATGCGATATCTAGATATAGTCCAAACATCCTGGTCATTTTAACACCCATGTGGTCTTTTAAGTAAGCACTGAGGAATCTAGTGCACTGAGCGCGGATATCTGGGCCCATGTTCAATGAGATTTTGAGGACAGGAGATTAATAATGGTCCCAGCGTGTACTTTAATATATCTTGTTTGTGAGCGGCTTGTCAGCCAAACATGGTTTGTTACTTTCAGCAAATACAAAAGCAGAATTTGTATATAAAACCCTTTGTGGCATTTATAAAAAAGGAGAAAATGTATAAACTGTGTGAATTTCAAATTTCCATTTTTATGCATTTGGTAAACGCTTTAATCTGAAGTGATTTTAAACGTAAGTGTATTTTAAGAAATGCATTATACAGTACACTGTTACCTGAGAATTGAACCCACAACCTTTGCGCTGCTAATGCAGTTCTGTGCCAATTGGGCTAGAAGAACAGATATTTAAACTGAGGTGTTTCAGTCCTTATTTAATTTGTTTGCTGTTGCTTTTTTTGTAGCGATATGGCCGTATACAAACATACTGGCACATATGGAGAGCAGCCTTTGCTGGTATTTGTTCTGTAGTGAGTGTGTCACTGAGGTTTGATTTTGGGCCATAGTGGTTAGAATGTCAACATTTTTCTTCCCCTTTCAATTGAATATCGTTTAGAAAACCATCTGTTTAGTTTTTTTGCACATCTTTTTAAGTTCTCTTTTTTTTCTCCTAAGACGCTTGTTTCTCGCATCAGGAATGTCCACACCATCGGTCACTAGTCTTCTTCCAGATCTGTGGCCGTACTGTACTTTTACACATCAATCCTTCCCACTGTTCTGCATCATTTGCAGGTGACCTGTGGTACATCGCTGTGGGATTTTCATCTTTCATTTGCCAGCTGGTTGTGACGGTGTGTGTGGGGGGGTCGCACTCCAAACACAGCTGCACCTCAGCTGGTAATGTAACCCTTACAAGTGCAGACATGAGCCAAAAGTGTGCACACAGTCAATGCAGTGTGATGAAACCTAACTAAGTCTGTTTTTGTCAGGATGCCCTTTACAAGACCGATGATGTTCTACTGTCTCTTGGGTTTCCAAGTGTCTTTACTGTCAAAGACTGTTTAGTGTGTCAGATTTTGAGAACAGTGTCTCAGAGCTCCTGAAAGACTTTATTAGTGTCTGTCACTTTTTGGACTTGTATGGGACCATCCTGGGTGCTTTTGTATCGCCTGGAAGTGGAGGGATTTTGTCTTGTTTCTAAAGACCCTCCTGTCCTGCAAAGTTTAGCTTCAACCTTAATCAAAAACTTTGTTTTAGAGTTTTTGTTGTGCATTTATTCATAAAGTGGTCACAGTAACATAACAGTTACTTTGATATACGTTATTTTAGTCCCACATTGTTCTTCTGTACCAGAAAACCATCCTTACACGTGATATCAGCGATTCCATATCACTCAGTACGTTTTGTCATGGGTTGCTTGTGTCAGCACCCACTGGATATTTATGGTAAAATGGTGTACAGGCAGTCTTGTGAAAACATTGTGTGAATAAAGTTCTCTGCAGAGACCTTCTTCTTCCATTAATCTGGGACAAGCCTCAGCCTGCCCTGAAAAGAAAGCACTAGTTTTCCAAGTCCTTTGCAACCCCCACAGAATGCTAGATCTCCCAGGCTGCTATTATACTGCTTCAGATCATGCAAGGAAATAAACAGAATTGAAGAGCCCTCAGGTCACAGTAAAATAACAATAAAAATTCATCATCTTTCCTCTTTCTGTCAAGCGATTTTTGTAAACTTTCCTTTTATCAATTTAGAAAGACAAAATGGCAGGTGATTTAAATCTTCGTGGTCTTTTATGTTTGCAGAGCCTTAGACATAACAAAGCCTTGCTTTGGTGTGTTTAACCAAAACAAAAGAGTAAAGGTACGTCTAACTGACTGTTATGTTAACAAGAGCAATTGACCTAGTGCACCCATGGTTTGGTCTAGTGCTGCCATGATGCGTTCTTTTAAAATGGGTGCCAGGGTTTGTCACGGTTTGCTGTGTTGTGGTGGGCCCCTAAGAGTGTTTAGACCTTTATTCCACATATCAGCATCTTCTGGGTTTAACCAGAGAGGCCACGGATAAAACTGTGAGCCACCCAGGAGACTGATGCACATTAGTATGTCAACGACTCCTCTACAGGAGCTAGGCCTTTCTGGCTCTGCGTGGCTGGCAAGCAGAACCTTTCTTTGTTATTTAGATGCAAGAGTCTGAGGTAATCCTTTGTACTGGGTTATGGGTGAGGGAGTGGTTAGGGAACGATTAGATTAGCTCACCTGAAGCTCACCTGACCAAGTGCTTGCCAATAATCTGTCATTGTGTCGAGTAATTTGCACTCGCCAAACTGGCAGGCATTGCCGATTGACGTTTGGCCAAAATCCAGTGAGGAGGACCTTAGTGTACCCAGTTTACCTCAGAAAGGAAATCTGCACTGTTCTAGCAGAGGATATTTTTATGGAAAAAAAGTGGTAGTGTGTTGATTTAAGGCCAACTTGCTGATTCATCAACCTGCAGAGCAAGTGAAATTCAACTATCTTGAGAGAGTCAAATCTGCTTCCATCCAGTAAAGTTTAACAATTTTAATTCTGAAGTTGTTACACTGATATTTAAAAAAAATCAGTATTGCATAAGAAAAGTGCAAAACAGAGGCTTTTTTATTAGTGGTCTCTAGTGGACATTTGGGCCTCACTGTGTGTTTGGATTTCTTTGGAGTTTAGTACTAAGTAGTTGTTCCTCCAGAGACACTATCAAAATGTTTTTGAGACTGTTCTGCCCAAAATGCTAGCATTTAAGTTCAAAAGAAGCCAGAGGAAGAATACCACAGAATCAACACGCTCTGTGTTTTATCTAAGAGTATGTCAGGTGACCAATAAAGGAGACATTTGTTGAGGACGTCCATTTGCAGCCACACACTCTGATCAAAACAAGCATGCCTTAATACCAAAACACGTAAGCAAACATGTTCAAACTGGAAATGAAAAAATTACTGGGAGCCACCTGCTCCTGATAGCGCCAAAACCACATCCCAGCACGCAAACTTCAGATCTCTCGTTTATATTTCCATGACCAAAACTTTCAATGCCTGGCTGCAGTGTTTTCCATGTAGGAATTTTGCCACTGAAAGTTCCAAGCCCTGTTTTTTTATGCCAAAGCCCTCAAGTGGAAAAAAAGACAATTTCATTTCAATCCTGTTTTATTGCGGTTTGTTTTGAGGCATGTTGCGTTTGGTGCTGATTGTGGCTTTAAGTGGTGCGTTTTTTATCTTGTGGAAAGGAAGTAGCTGATTTTAACTGATCCCTTGTGCCGCTCCATGGCGTTCCTGAAGTCATGAGTAGCTCCAGTCAAATATACTTGTTATCAGAATCCTGTGCTTTTGAGATGCTGCTTTTATGATTTATGGTCTTACAGATTTTTGGGTGTGCTTTTTAAATGTGGGCGTGTCCCTTCCTGTTTCATATGATGAGCTTCTTCGTGATTTAGCTTGAAGTCTTCTTGTGTCTTAGTCACACATGATGACTGCTGGCATGAACGGCAGGAAAGAAACCTGAGCTATTGTCTGATAAAGAAGGAATGTGATTTTTGTGTGTGGTTAAGTGCTTTCCCAGATTATAATTACCACAGGGAATTGATTTACCCCACTGTTGTTCTACAAACAATAAATTGAGCTTCTGTACATCATTTACACATGCACTTTATTCCTCCAGTTTTTAAATAATACACATTTATATTTCACATATTGTAATTTTTGGACAATTAAAGTTGAAGGCCATGCATGTGCATAGATAGATAATAGACAACAAACAGCTTTGGAAAGGGAATCGGAAATCAACGATTGGAGATAAGACTGAAACAGATTTATCAATTGCATTAGAGTAATAAAAACATGTTTTATAGGTACAAGCTACTTCAAAAACGTTACGGGTATCAGGCATTCAGTAGAAGCATGCTCTGAACTGTTCTTGGTTTGAAAACGAATTTTTGTGGTGTTCAGACTAAACTTGCCTGGTGTAATTTTGTCTCCACCCACACATCATGTTGAATCCATGGCCTAAACTACAATTTCAACCTTTTAGTGTCTTGTTCATGTCCTTATAAAGGTTGATTTCTGGGAGTTTTTAAGAAGAAGAGTTTTCGTTTACAAGAGCTGATTTTTTTTTTTGCTTACTACCATTTTCCACTTTAAGGCTTGAGTTGAAACCTGTTTAGTGAAAAGAAATCTACTGTTGAACCCTCTTTTGTTCTAAATGTCACTGGTCACTGGAAATCTGGATGCAGTTACTTTGATTACTGGAAAAAATGAGTGCTGAGTGGAACTGTATCTTTACAGTAGCTTTCTTTGTACACTGTACCATAGCACATTAAAGTATTGAATCATGGCGCAACCTTTTGCCTATTCTCCAGTCAATAAATTCAGTTTCATTCAGATTTGTTTTCTATATTTACTCAAATAAACTGAATTGACTTTGAATTGTATGTTTCCAAATGAAAACGAGAATACTGAAGAGTGCAGAAATACACTGTAGATGTTCAAAACCAAAACTTTGCTTTCCCATGTCAACTGCCCAGGGTTTGCAAACAGCAGCAACATTTCAAACCAGAATGTCTTTATTACCCCAGACTTTATAATCACCTACAACTTAGAGGCAGCAAAAGCAATTATCCTTTAAAGCAGATAATTAAACAGCCCTTCCAGTGGTGATTTATGATGGGCTGGAAGTCCTGCTGCTGTAGAGGAGACTTCTTAGCTGCTGAAAGGGAGCCCTAAAACTCAAGGCCCTGGCATTACCGCGGGGATGCTATTGTGGTCTTGACATGGGGACAAAGGGTGGTGTCAGGGCCACGCCACTGTTGAGATCCGGCACGAAGGCGAGATTCAGTGAGTCAAATTCCTTGGCGTGGATACAAGACCTGCCTGTAGGCACAAGTTTAGCTGCACTTTGTTCTTTTGTTGAGAGAACCTGCGGTGTGGAGACTAGGAACAGAAGAATAGGCTTAGTCTTAATTACAAGTCTTTTGGTTTTGACATGAGGAGACAGAAAGAGATTTCATTATTATTACTCATTATTTTATTTGGCAAACGAGGATAAATGAAACGTAGGAATGCCAAAGCGAGGGACCTAAAGTCAACGTGAAATTGAAATCGCCTTTATTTGACTTGCATGTGCATTTAACTTAAAATACATTGTTACTTTTACATTGAGAATTGTTCTGAACAGTACAGTGGCATTTCTGCATGAATGAACCAGTCCCCTTAATGGCCACAGCCAACTCTGTGCAACCCCACTTCCAGTAGAACTGTAAATGATTTTAGCTAGACCTCTGGTGAGAGTTCCTGTGCTGGACACAGCAATCTGGCTGCCCTGATTCTGGTGTGTCTGTAATTAGCCTGTGGGAAATTTATGCTTCACATCTGCTTCTAATGAATGGGCAGGTGAGGCCCCTCGCTTTCCTTTACTGTGAGGTAATTCCACTGGTACACAGATGTTAAGCTAGAGGTGTTGATGTTACTGAGCTTTGCTTACCTTAAAATTATGTTGCAGAGAACCTGGGAAAAGTTTGCTGTATTCCTTTGTAGTTTGCTGTATTCCTTTATAGCTGTACTACTTCATTAGGTAAAAATGAACCAAAATCAGTTATTGAACAAGATCAGTGTTCAACACAATCTCCTTACTCTATTGTGATTAGAAATGGTAAGATTATAATAATGATTTATAATTTAAGCTTTTTGGTCTGGTTTTCCATGGAATGTGAGTTTGTGTTCAATTGGCTGTGCAAAGTAACCTGCAATTTTACGTTTCAAACAGAGATGGCGATAGAGAGATAAAGTTACAGATTGCAGCTTTAATGTAGAGGCCAGAGGTCAGTAGACTGAACAGTAAGTCAATCTTTCCATAGCGTCTGGATTGTTTGCTCAACTTATTTCCTGTTACCTATAGAGATGCATATCCGCCCATTGGTCCAACATCTAATAAATATGTTGCTAATAACTTCATGAATCCTTTTTTTCTGCTGTCTGTTTATTTAACACAAATGACTGGTTTTGTACTTTGTTATTGTTCTCAGCTTCATTATTAAGTGTTTGTTTATGTTGGAGCGACTTGGGAAGGAAGGCAGAAGTTATGTTTAATTTTAGTCTGGCCGTTTTATCAGGTTTTGCATTGCATGAGATCAAACAGGCGTGGTGCAGTCTAGGGGAATTCCTTCCTTAGTCAGTCGGCACGGACAATGGGGTTGTTATCCAGAGGATACACTGTAGTGTCACTCCTGCTGCCCCTGAAACATGACTGTTAGGCGCTGATATTTGTTTATTGTAGAATTTTTGTCAGCAAAGACATTTAACGTAATATCACATGCCACAAAAGCCTCTTTTCTTAAGAATCTCTGTGAGCGGATTTGCTCTCCAAGTCCTCTTTGAATCTTCTCAATCATCCGTTAAGCAAATGCCTGAAACCAAATAAACAGGCAGTCATTCATTAGTGCCAGTTTTTTGTTTTATATAACTGGAAAGGAGAGCACTAAGAAGGTTCTCTTAAAACCGGTCAATTAAATTATGAAAATTTCCATTATGAATATTTTTTGACTCTTAAAATAAAACAACTTGTGTAACTGCAAATGTTTAGTAAAGTTTTGACCACTTATCTAGTTGTGGCTGGGTCAAGTTTTCTAACCTTGTGCTGTAAAATTCTTATTTGGTTAATTCTATATTTGGTTTACATAACGGTCCTCTTTTGGCAGCAATGTGTTTTGAGTTTTGTAGCAGTTTTGTTCATGGATGATTAATACCTGAATACGTTGCAGAATATTTATAAAACTTGTAATTTTTGTCTTGAAACTTAATTTACAATGAAAAGCATGATGTAAAAGTGTTTTACCTGTTATTGCTGCAGTTTCAGGTTATTGTTGTCAAAGTGTCATATGAGTGTTAGGAACAGGTTGCATTTCACAGTATTTTTGAGGGCGGCTAATATAGCCACACTTCAGATTAGCATGAAGCTTTGTATCCTCTGGGACAACATTGGATATGCCTTACTAAATTTACCTGAAGTTAAACCAGAACTGAAGTTCATGGCTTCAGTTCTGGTTAGCAGGTAGCAGAGATGAAACATTTAAAACGTTCCACTAACAATTTAAGAATAATGTTTTTAAAATATGATGATGTGTAATGTAAAAGAGTTCTACCAATGTTGCTGCAAGAAAATTTTTGTAATAACATTGTGAGAATTTTGACAGAAATTCAGACAATGTATTGAGAACGTTCCCTGTTAGCTGGGTCCTGTTGTTTGGAACTATTTTGAAACAATGGATACCATCAGATAAGTTATAAACATCCCAAACAACCTTACCTCGTTTTATTTGGACAACTGGTGTGACTGGGCCAAAGTTTATCTTCAGCACAACAGCTTTTTCCAGCTTTCTATTGACAAAACTCTTCCCAACACACACAAACTCTGTTGTCTTCACTTTACAATACTTTGTATTTGGCCGCATAGTGTAACTCAGAGATGGGATGTATTTGTTAAAGTGACATGCGTTTTATGAATTCAGGGTTCAAAGAAGGAGCCTTGAAGTATGTTTATTTGTAAGTTATAATTAACAGTACATCCGTAACACAGCTGTTAGCTGCTGTTAAATTCATTTTGTAATGGGAAACATATGGTGCAACACTTTATAATAGGCAATTATTTGGACACCTTTGTGTTTAAGCCGCCTTTACTACAGCAGGAAGAATATGACATCACAAGGACACAAGAAGGTCAGTAGGTGGATTTGCCTTCAAAAACTTCATCCAAACTTTCTGATGTTTATAGCTGTTTGTTTGTTTTTTTTATTATTTTTCAGTGGTCGTCAAAGGTACGTCAGAGACATGGTTGCCATGTGTCAGCTTGCTGGTTTCTGAAT
Organism: Yasuhikotakia modesta; assembly: GCA_036877545.1. Taxonomy (NCBI): domain Eukaryota; kingdom Metazoa; phylum Chordata; class Actinopteri; order Cypriniformes; family Botiidae; genus Yasuhikotakia; species Yasuhikotakia modesta. The sequence continues at coordinate 66,716 of JBAJNP010000168.1, read as the reverse complement.
GCGGCAGAATTGGATTCGATTATTTGTGCAAAAGCTTTCTTTTGCGTTCTGATTGGCTAAATAATTTGACCTCATCCCATGTCTACTTTTTTGTTTGTTTAGAGAATTTGGAGCTGTGACATTAATTTGACGTAATAATATATTATATTATATAATTTATTTTGATGAAATGTGTTGTGGCTGATGTAATGTGTTGTTTTTGTAATTCCATAAAAATCACTGAATATTATCCACTCTTATATAATGTATCAGAGTTAATCTGGTCAATAGCTCACAGCTGTTGCTAAGCGCATAGTTATGTCCATCTCTAAACCCATGGGTCATAATTAGATGGACATGAGAAAAATGGAACCCTTCTCTTATTTTACTGTTGTAGTTTCTTCTCGTTGTTTAAATTATATGGTGCTGTGAATATAATAGTTCAGACAGTTCATGTCATGCGGTGTCATGCAGACTTTTAGATTCAAGTTTCACTTTCATTTTGGTCTCAAGTCAACTTTGGCATATGTTGTGTTCAGGTAAGGCGTCAGTTCTTCTCCTTTAACATCACCGGGGCCTCACGAATTCTTTAGTTCCCTCGTTTCTGACCCAGTCAAGATAATCCCGCAGATTCTGACTGGCCAACTTCTTGATCCTTTCTCAGTGGCTGACAAGGGCGACTAAACCCAAAGATTTAAAATAGAGATTGGAGTTAGAATGAGCCAATCGGAGAGCAGATATTTCAAACGGGCAAAGTGGACACCTGATTCCCTCTCTCACAGAAATCCGAAATAAGTGGTTGCAGGAATGTTCAATTATTGTGTGTTTTGTCTGCCCTAAATAGCTACTAGCATGTTTTTGGTTTTTGACAAGGCTAATTACTTTAAAAAGAACCATGCTATTTAGAAACTATTGATGGATCAGCGGTTTTACAGTTGTTGTGAGATTTTTAGCCATTTTTAGCCATCATTGGTTGAGGCATTTACCTCAAGGAAGTACAGTTTAAGACATTCAGGAAATATATTAAATAAATGCTCTGTCTGCTATTAAAGGTATTTAAGCATAATGTTACAGTAATGTCAGTATAACAGCAGTTCAGGTAGGTAGATATTATGTGACATATGTAAGGGCTACACAATGTCCTGTTCTGTAAAGCAGTGATTTCAAGCAGCTTAAACAGGGAGCCGTTTGTGAATGACATAACCTTACCCTCAGTTTATACCCTGAACTGCTGAGTAATGAGCAGAAATGCGTGTAAAGCTGCTCTTTCTTATTTGTTTACTGGCCCGTGGCCACAAATAACCTCAGCTGTGGTGCAAAACTCAGTAAATGTACAGTACTGGGCAAAGATGTTAGGAGCTTTCAGTCAGGAAGCGAAGAAACTGAGGGTCCAGGCATGAAGTTGAACAAAAGAGCCTTTGACTATATGTGCACTCAGGGGTCTCACTCAAGCAGCAAGCGTTCACTCATAAAAACAAAAAATCTGTGGTGTAGACAAAAATACACAGAGCCAAATCGGTACAATTGATGACCACATTGATTTAGTTTAAGCAGTTTAGGTTTTGTTGCTTTTTGTTTGGAGATTAAGCTTGAAATGGGAATGTTCTTTTATGGTCTTCAGCAAAATCTCCTGGGTTTTGGTCAACTGCTTGATTGTAAGCTAACCTGAAAGCAGAACGGTGTATTGCCATGTTAGAAGTTTACACTGTAACCAGTTGGAGAGGAGTGCTTGTCACCAAGGACAAAAACTGAGCAAAAGGTATTTCTCTGTGGAATTTTACTGCCTGAAAGAATGTTGCCCTCTGGCTAATATCTCAAACTAAGTGCCTGAAGTAAACTTTCACTCTGTACTTTTTACTGGTTATTTATTACTCGCTGTTATAAAAAAGTTGTGTTTCTCTTTTAAAATACTTATAACAAAATGCATCAAAAATTAATAAAAGAAATATTAAACTTTTATAATCAACAGCCGCATTAAATGTAGGAAGTTGCGGGGGGTTGCAGTAGCAAGTTAACTTTGAGAAAAGAGTGGAAGAAACTTTGAGGAAGAAATATTAAACAAATTGCATTCGCTGGCTTTGTTAGAGATTCTACATTTACATTTAATGTTTTTCCACCCAGTCCTTTGAATATCCTTTTGAGCATCAGGTGTCATTATAATTAGCAGTTACATGATAACCGATAACCTACAAGTGTTATATATTGTGGCTACATGTTAAGTTGGTTTGATAGATTCTGTTCCAGCCATTTTAACCAGTGCCCTAATAGGATGAAATTTCACCTGCAGCTACTTGGCTTGAGCGGTATTTTTACCACCCAGAGAAATGTCACCTCTGTCCTCCCACCCGTACACACCCTTCAGTCTGGGTGTGGAAAGGGTCAGTGGAGCTGTAGAATCTTCTGTTGCCTGCCAAAACATATTTTATTCATACTCAATCAAGCTTCTTTGCTGGAGTTTATGTTTCAAGTGAGGTCTACAGCAGATCTTTGAAGCTCTCAGCAGCTTGCTGTGAGGCCCAAGAAAATCCCCCTTTGATTCTTTGAACATGCTTTCAAAACATAATGCAAATCATACCAGAAACATTAGACTGCGTTGAGGTACATTTGATCAGCCTCATTGTAATTACAGCTCATTTATCTCAGGAGGGCATTTTTCAAAGCACACACACCCTGTGGTCATATTAGATCACCACACACTTTAAATATGTTTTTTTTAAATTATTCACTTAGAAATAAAAGACGATGGTATTTTCTGAAACCTGTACAGTTTTATTTTTTTGTGGAAGATATAATTTCCTGCATGCAGTGGTAGATGGTGGCAGCACAGAATTTGAATATTTTGGGTGGAATATTCAGTCCTAACTGTTGTAACTTTTCCCTCCCTACTGTCATCTCTGTTTAAAATATACAATTGCAGGTTACCAGTGGGTGACATGTTTGTATTCTAAAAAACTGCTGCAACATGCACGGTACAAGCTTTCTGTTTATAGACAGACACTTTTTGCAAAATCTGACCTGATGACTTTAGATTAAGTCACTATTTGCAGCTTTACATAACCAAGCATCCATGATTTCAGAGCATGTTGTGTTTTTAAGAAAAACTTGTCGGATCAGAGGACAAGCAGCAGCCGTCGTCTCTCGTTGTTTAATTCCACAGCGCAAGTCCTGTTGTAATGATCAGCTTATACAGTGAGTCACCCTATCAAGTTTCTGAGCAGCATTCTATATAGTTCATATGATCTTATGACATGCCTCCACTGTTGTCATTGCAAAGGGCTTGGAATGGTCAGCTAAGCCATCCGGCCAAATCCCAGTTAATTGTGACATAGCTGTCTTAAATAGAAGCTGGACTTATGACCTTGACAACGTACTGTAAGCAGTTATCCAAGCTAAACTTTTCTCCCAGACAGCAACTGAATCCTAAACAATCATAGCAGATTGGGCCGTTTATCTGTTTTACATTTTTTTCTCTTAGCTAAACGTTTATTTTACATTTTCAGTGTTAAAATAATGTCAAACACAGCTGTTACCTTTACAGTAATGGTTACATTGTTTGCCCACCTCCTTTGTGTGGCATTTAATAAGGGGAGGTCTTATTAAATTGGTTTTGACCAGACACGCCGTATCACAGGGACTCTAAAGCCAAAACAACAGGTGTTGCCAGATTAGCTCCAACGGACCCGAGAGCGCAGAGGAAGTCTAGCTCACCAGTTCTGGCTTTGTGGGAAACTGGAGCTCCATGGGATTCAATAAAAATCTCAGACAACTTATTCCATAATAAATATCTGTCACAACCTATCAGTTTCTCCACACGCTGCAAGCCAAGTTTTGATGTTCATAGTAACATGTAATGTGAATTCAGTCTGTCGCTGTTTATTAAATGCTATGGATCTATATGTGAAATAGACTTTACATAATCATGTGGAAATGTTAATTTAAAGGTAATTTGTGCCCTTTTAATGTTTAAATACTATATTTCTCGTGAGCCTCTCAGCCGGCCCAACATTCACACAGCTGGTGGTATTTAGTTGTGGGCGGAGCTATTTGTTTGTCTAGCCAATGGCAGTTAATGGCGTCATTATTAATGCAGTTCCATTTATTTTAAAGCTCTCTGTCAGTGTCTAAGAATGGTCGTCCGCCATCACTCACTTGACTGTTGTTTTTCTTTTTATTATTCCATTGATTATATTTATCCCATGCCTTTATTCCCATTTTCTGGAACCTTGTGGTGTCACTCTTCAAAGAACATTCACTCACTTGAGGTCAACGTTCTTTTGGGAAGTGGACAGTGTCACCAAGGCAAGAAATGGGCTTGTTTTTAAGTGACAGCTAGCTGCAGTTCAGAGGCCCTTCCTGTTATAAATAAACGGCTTCTCTTCTACACGCTGCCTCCGCTCTCAGCAGCTTTCTGCTCAGCTGTCGTCTGGGGGAAGCAGAGCTGCTTCAGGTCTCCAAAGTGCAGGTCACCATAAAGCTCCTATTACCGGAAACACTGCTGTATTTTTAGATGCCCAAATTGCTCTGCCATGTTTATGTTTATTTGTAGTCAACAGAAAAAAGGTCCTGAAAATGAGATCCCTATGTAGTGCATGTTTGAGGCAATTTTGAGGTCTTTTTATGTTATACAGTAAGTATGCACAACCTCAGTCTGTCATAAACACTTGATGTTGCTTAAATATTAGCTGAATTCAGAATAAATAAGGAATTTAATAAAAATAACGTTCTGTCTGTTGTTTTAGCACCAGGTTAAATTGATGCACCTGTTGGTTTTTATACTTGACAGTTTTTCATTAGTGCAAAACCAGAATTCAACATTTTGTTTGAAACTGAAATACTAAATGAGCATTACGTTATTAGCTTTACATTATTTCTTACAGTTTCCTTTGAGATTAAGTGAAATATCTGAGGAAAATGTTTGTTTGCGTTTCAGTAAAACTAAGGTAACCTATAACAGCTTATATTTTTCTATATATTTTATGAACCCTTGTAAAACCCAGACTTCTGTAAGAATTCTCAGAACTGGCCACGTTTTATGAGCTCTGACCGTAATCTCTGTGGCATAATTGTGAAGGTCTATAAACACAGCCTGTGCTTTAACGTCTTCTGTCAGAACAGCATAGCGGAGGGCCTGTAACTCCTCAGGGTTGTTTTGAATGTGTAAATTGGAGTGTGGTGACGGCGAACTCTGAAGCAATATTGAAACCTTGAGGTTTGGTACGTAGGAGGTCTTGACAAGTGGAGCTTTCCTCGCTCCCCTACTGGGGTGATAATTGATGGGACAGTTCACCTATAGGTGCCATCTGGGCCCTCACAAGTGGACCAAGCTGCTTCCACTGGAATGCACTGACACATTTGGCCCACCCACCCACCCACACACACACATTAAGAACACACAGGCAATTAAGATGGTATCAGTTGGCTTGATTAAAGCTGGAGTTTAGTGGACTGTATTGACTCATAACATGAGCAGTTCTGTGTTTATCATGGTGTCCAGGCAGATAATTCATTTATAATAGACTGTGCCCACTCCCTTGCTTTTGGTCATATAGCATCATGTTGTCAAACCGTCTGAGTCATGCTGTCAAGCCCAGGCACCTCATATGATGTTGCCATTATTAGTGTTAGATATGGTCTGTCTTCTGGCCTGGTTTGAGAAGCAGGCGCCACATCCAGGCTCTCGTTTCATGACTGTGTCATGCGGGTCTCCAGACGCTGTTCGACACCGGTGTCGCCATGCCAGAATGTATCGGTTTGGCACTTAAAATACAGCACACTTGTCATATTGTTAAAATAGGCACAATTATGTGTCAAAAACATTTTGGTCTCGTAGGACCAGGCGCCTACCAATAACAATTTTCCATCGTTTAATGGAAGCTGTGTAGAATCAGGCTTTCCAAAATAGTGAATAAAATGTTGTTTAGCTATATTCATCTCCCACTTTCCAGGGTGGTTTGCTCAGGAAATGAGACAGATGCACCTTGACAACATACACAAAAACACCCTTTGGAATGATTTGACTTATAAGATTAGTATTACTAACTTGGTGAGTCAGACGGTCACTGTTGTGATGAGTGATGAGGAAACCTCACTTTAATCCATGACTACAAAACCTGGATCCTTCAGCCGCAGGATTCCAGCAGTATGAGTAAGACTGCCAGATGGTGGCTGCAGTACTGTGTATTTCTGAGGTGCATTATGGAAGAAAATAGTGTGGACTCGTACAAAAACAATTTCTTAATTATTGCTTTAGAAGTTTATCTGTTAGAAATGTGTGTGGTGGTTTCTGGGTCTACAGCAACACTGTTCTTTCTTACTGTATTATTTATGTTATTGATTTTGGGTGCTTAGGAGGTTGCAAGGAGGCGACCATTGGCCAGTAGGTTTTTAAGTGAGGGGCAAGGGGTGTCTGCTTCTGGTGGTTATTCGTCCGGAGGGGTTAACAGTTACTGAAAATCCCACATAGTGCACCTTTAATGCTATGCTAATTTCCAGTTATACACACTCGGTTGAAGCTAGTTTACACATGTGGGGTAAGTGATGAATAGGCCTTTTTGTCCATTGATTCTCTATGGGAGCTTGGAAGCTGGCTTTCACATGGATTGTGGGATTGATAGTTCAAAATCAAAAATTGTAAAATTTATAAGATTTGTTACTATGAAGGGGGAAAATGCAACACTCAAAATGTCCCCTCTAGCAAGTAAAGAAGTTAAAGAAGTAAAGAAAGAGTCAATTCAATTTCCCTAGGGAAGGTGTTTTGAACAGTGTGTTGTGAGGTACTTTAGGTGTGCGCAGTTGCAAAAGTGAGCTGGAAATATTTGAGCTTAAGAAACTGAATTTATGATACATTTAATGTCAGGTCAATAGTCAATAGTTGGTTAAGAATATATTGTTCAGCAGTTAGCAACCATTTGCTTTCAGTTTGAAGGCAAACTAAACTGACACCAATTGATCCCATGAAAATGGCGTTGTAAAAAAGTGCTCCAACTAACAGCCTAGCGCTGAACAAACTGTGCAGTGTGTGAAGACTGGCGAGGGGCTGAGCCAGGTGACTGCTTCAATGAAGCCACTCAATAGTGAAGTGGAGCGAGAGATGTTCACTCCACAGGCGGAGAGAGAGGAACAGCAGAAAAACCTAAATGTCTAAACAGTGGTGTTTCTTCCAGCTCACAGCTTACATTTAAGCTTGGGAAACAGCTGTCCTGGACACATTTTGAAAGCATGTATGTCCAATCTTGCCAGTACACCGCGGAATGCCTGTGGGAGTCCTTTCTCATTCCCAAATGCATGCCATGACTCTACTGTATGTGGGAACGCATAAATGACCTGGGGGAAGAGTTGACAGAAGCATGCTGCAGGCCTTTGTCCACCCCCACCCCATGTAGAGGACCGTAACAACTTGTCAAGGAATGTTCATCCAATGACCTCAGTAAGTGCATGATAGAGATGGATGAAGTGTGTTTGTTGAGAGGCTGGTTTTCAATGTGAAACTCTGTCTGTGGCGATTTGTTGAGCTGATGGATCTTTCATCACAATCTTTGTTCTAAAGAGGCTCAAACTGAAGTTTAGTGTCAAAAGTGGCAGGTTATCAGGAATCTAAGTTCTGCCATTAGGGGTTAAACTCATGGAACAATCTCTGCTCTTTCAATACTTCTGTGTTTATTTTCTTTCACTTATATGTACACACATGAGGATTAACTCTTCCTGTTGCATTATCACCATTGTTGTCCTGGTTGTCAGATGTTTTCTGTGGCCCTTGTGTTTAATAGATGGAAAAAGTGAACATGGAAACTTCCTCTCCATTCACCCAGTTCCAAAACCTAGTAACCCAGCTAACAATGCTATGTTGGAGGAATGTTTCCATAATGTTTCCATTAAATGTATTTGTTAAATGTTTCCATTAAGGTTTTTGAATTAAAACGTTCAAAATTTTTAGATGTTGATTTAAACATTATTGCGTAGTTTTATGAACGTCTAACCAAACGTTTTAATACCTTAAGAGTAACTGTTTTGGATGATATATATAACGTTAAATAAACATTTACAAATGTTACTGTCTCACAGATAATCTATCAACCCTTTTTTTATTCACCCATAGCTTTTAGCTCTTCTGAAGAAGGTGATGGGACTCAGAGCAGTCTTACATCACAACAGGAAGTGCATTGCACGATAGCCAGAGGTTTTTCAAGCACGTTTGACCACGTAATGCACAGATTTTAATGGAGGTCAGGTTGTGTTGGGCCTCCAGAGTGTCTGTGTCAGGCTGTGCTTTGGAGTTCAGACTCAAATGAGGGTATAAAGTCCATATCTCAAGATATCACCCACTTAGCGCTCTACAGTTTACATTCCTTTTGTGTGTTTATAAGACCTGCTGTCCACTCTCACATTAACTCAAGCCTTACGTAATACAGTGTGTCGACTCCAGGTTTTCGCTGGTATTTATTGCCGTATTAAAACATTTATTACATTTTTAAGTCTTTGCATTTCAAGACTCGAGGGCCTGTTTCCTGTTTGTCACTTTCTTTGTAAGTGGAATTATGGGTTTACAGTGGGACTGACAAAACAAATGATTGAATCAGAGTTGATTCGTTTGAGTGCAGTAATCTGATTTACAGTATTCACAGACATGATTGAATTTTTGCTACTGAAGTGTCAATCAGATCCATTTTAAATCCAGTTTAATAACGTGCTCATTGCATTTACATTTATGCATTATAATTCAGACTCACAATGTGGCTTATTGTTATTTAGCCAGCAAAATCATTGCAGATATTGTGAATATAACACTTTGGAAGTCTCAAGCAGCACTTGCTGTAAAACGTTGGGGGAATGTTGTGATATCCGATTGCAGATTGATCGCAGAGCTTGTAGCTGTGACGTTATGTACCATCTATTCCACAGCTGCACCTCAGGAAACAACAACTACGAAATAATTTTCTCACGCTGTTCTCGCAAGGTCTCGGATGTTGGCCGAGGGTCTGACTGAGGGTTGGAAATGACACAGGGGTGTGTGTGGGAGCAGATCATCTTCACAACACTTGCAGTGCACATCTGTCCTTTCTGAACATCATTACAGCTCTTTGGAGAATAAGTGCGAGTCACTTATTAGCAGGAGTGAGAGGAAGCGTACAAAGAGCGTCTCAATCCGCTTTTATCTGTTCTCCATGCTTATCAATTGTCTACAGGCACCGATACTGTGATTTGAGTCGGAGCCTAGTAAACAACAGCTGGGCAAACTGTAGAACAGGCCTGAGGCTTTTCAGCAGGTTCAAATGTCGCTTGCAGAACTCTGGGAGCTGGTGTTGATCTTTGTCTGAACTTCTTTGCTGTTACTGCAGAACAAACGGTTGGTTTTGTGAGGAGCACGAGTGAAGAGTAAACAGTGAGATTCCTTTGACAGGTGGAACAATGTGTGTGTGTGTCTGTGCTATCATTTCCTTTGGCAAGGTGAGCTCAAGTCTTATGAGAGAGAAGAATGGACTGAGAGCTTGAGCAAGCTGAGATTTGAGTTTTCTGGGCTGTATAAATATAAAAAAAACTATTTCTCAGAACATTGCCTAATGTTCTCTGTTGGTTCTCTCAAAGTTATTAGAAACATTCTTGCAGTAGGAAAGTGGCAAGTTTTAAACACTACAGGTTTAAAAAGATGTTTTAGCTTTTCAGAATTTCTGAAAATGTAAAGTTTTTTTACTTTTTGTTACTTAATGGTAATGTTAGAAATCTGCCCTTTTTACTTAAAGTTAGGTGTCCATCCCAATAACACAGTGTCATCTGTGATCTAATGCTCTTGCTGTCCAAAAGAACTAGTGTATGAAAGAAGTACATACCTAAACATTTCCATGATTGTGAATATAGATATTTCTGTGTCGTCTGTTTCAATTTTAAGCCACACTGACTTTTTCTTTCAGCATAGCGCTGTCATATCTGGTGACCATTATGTTGACGTACCCTTTTGCTGAGTCTTATTAAACAGGTGCTGCAATTATGGGTGACAATAATGGCAGTGTCTCGTTCTGAGAGAACTCAAGGGAACTCAGTCGACGATCAGACCAAAGGTTCACTGAGCAGCTCCAACTGAAAAATTTGCCAGTCAGCGCTTTCCTTTCGCAAAAGCTCCAGGATTGTTGTTTCAGGGTGTTAAGTCAGGGGAGAAAGGATTTGAGGGGGAGATCAAGTTATTTATACGCGGGAGCCATTTAAATGGGGGCGGCGGCCATGATGGAGATGCAGGGAAATGGGAACTGACGGACTATAAAGACTGAAAATGCCAAAGGTGGCATCTCGCCAAACACGTACACAGCCGTGAAGATGAGATTAGACTGGGTTATGGTATTACAAAAGGGTGTAGTTTTATAAGAAGAATAATTAAATCTCTTTGTTTACTTGCCACAAAATCCTGAGATAACATAATCTGTTAATTTGTTCACACTGTCTGTTAAAGGTTTAAACAGATTTGTGAAAATGACAGATAAATTAAAGATGTGTTGGAGTTTAAGAGAGTTAATTCAGACATTATTCAACAGTCAAATTATTGGACAGTTCTTACTTGGCCTGACTATAGGGCAAAAATGAGCCCAAAACTCACAGTTAGTGTTCGTCTCTGTTTGTGCTCAGAAGTCTGGAATCCAGATGTATTCGTTTGTACCAGAACCTGCTGTTTAAGTTTATAGTATGAGGACTAATATTTACAACAAGCAGTAACTTCTGAGATTTAAACTATGGTCTATTAGACTAGAGTTAAGACTGTTATTTTATGACCCCTCAGGGCTGTGACATAATCTCTCCATGACAAAGTATTTCCTGACTACCAGCCCTATGTTAAACAATAGATTACCTGAGGCATGGGGAAAGGTGTTCGGTCACATAGATTTTTTTTTTTTAGAATACTTGCGCAAACACACACACACAAATGTTTACTTATCTCTGTCTAAATGGGAACGTTCAATAGACTTCTACTGTTTTTATACACAGCTAGTTATACACACTATAACCTAACCCAAACAGAAAACAAAAAAGTTTTTTTATAGTTACAAAAAGTTGTAAAGATCATTTGTACAATTAAAAAGAATTGTTTTTACAAATGAGGACATCTCTGAAAAAGAGGTTTTGCTCAGATTTGTTAGGTTTGCTATATGATATAGATATTTATATTAGATATAGTTTTATATATATATATATATATATATATTTACTATACACACACACACACACAGGGGCTGTTTTACATGTTCTTTGTGAGGAGTCAGACACGCATTTTTGTGCAAACACAACACAAAAGCCTGATATTTATCTCTCCCTTTTTCAGTGCAGCTGAGGCCTTTCTCTGTTGTTCTTGCTCCTCTCTCCTTTGGAGATGCCGATTTCAATCCCCTAAATTGTGGTTTCGTTTGTTCTGACTGCAGGTGGCTCAGAGCTCCAAAGTGTTGGATGAAGTGCCCTTTCCAGACCATTTGGAGGAGGAGGAGGACAAGCGTCCGGGAGGTTACGTGGATGATGAAGAATACTATGAGGGCTCGGGAGGTGGGGCTTCTTGAATGCTACCATACCATTGAAGTTTTCCACCTTCCTAAGAGGAAAAAAATGACTTATTTTCCTTCTTTTCAGTCAGCGGAGAAGAAGATGGAAGCACTCCAGAACTGAGCCCGAGCACACCTATAACAAGTGAGAGAATATTCCTTATATATTTTCTTTTTTCCTACTTTTCCCAGAAACATTTTTGGTTGTGGCGATTGAATATCTCTTTTTGATAGCAAATGCTTAGTTTTAAATATGTTTATAACAATATTTATCATCTGTAAAAGGACTGTAAAATGTCCGTCCAATCATTTTACTCGTTTTAAATGCAGGAGGCGTGGCTTTATTGAATGCTCTGTGGGAGGGCGGGATCTTATGCTTTTAAAGCTAGCTTGCTATTGTTAGCCTCTGCAAAACTGTCTGGGGCATTATATGAAGATGTCGTGCCTGTCTGAATAGTGTCTCTGGCACATCCTAACACCCATCTTTGCTTGCGTTGATCAGACATAGCGTCATCATAACAAGGGCTCTCAGATTTGTGCCCAAGATCCAAACATAACTTAATTTTCCTATTATCAGATGAGCTGCAGAGGTGTAAACAAAATAAGCGCACATGAAAGCTCACCACAGACGATACAAACATTGTGGTATCGGGCTGTATTGATTTTCCCACTTCCTGTGTTTTTATTCTTGCCTTTCATTATGTGGGGAGGACCCCAAACGTGAAACACAAACATACTTTTCTTCTCTTTAAGGAAAGATTGATTTATAAAAAAAAACTGTGCATTTTTAGTTTTAAGCTATTTAATATTGTTATATGTGTTTAGTATAGTCATATACAATAGTGTTCAAAAGTCTAATAATTGCATTTGTCTTGTTGAAACGTTTTATATATTTTCTTCAAATATGTGTGTATTAGGTTTTTTCAAATTCTAAAATGTAACATTTAAAATTGTAAACATTTTAAATGTAACATTAAAAAAACTTTTTTTTTTTCACACCTTCTTATCTATAATTTCAGTGTCGTATCCTGGAAGTTTCTTTGGCATTGAAACTCTTTTTTTTTTATAAATAAGACCTTGTATTATTCAGATTGTGTCTGACGTTATATGAGCCACAGTGTCAAAACTAGTGTATTTTCCCCTTTAAAGTTTTCTATCTTTGGAAATATTCTCCAGAATGACTTTTGCCTCTCTGCCTGCCCTTTTGGAGTCAGTCTGGGCCGTTGTATTGCATGACATCATGTTGGAATGATTGTTTTGGTAAGAGCTCTGCAGTCTGACACCTGAGCTGTGTGCTGAGAATAGCGCCGCACAGACACCTCTGCACAAATATGTTGAGTCCTAAATTAGACACATTTCTGCTATAGCTTTACCATATTCAAAAGTCGGAATGCCGGAGGGTGACAATTCCAACCACTGAACCAGAAGGAAGGTGTGTGTATCTTGGGTAACCTGTGTCACCTCCATGATATTAAATTGGCTGGTTTTGTGGCACAGTCTTAATATTGTATGTGCCCCTGATAACTCGGACTATGAAGTGACCATCTCCTGTCTTGAAGTTCTCGGTGCAGTATATATCTTGACAGTGTTTGGTCTCAGGTTTAGCTGAAGAACCTCAAGTTATCTCACTGAGCTGGAAATGGAACATATGCGTGATCAGATGACCTAGTGATGATATCTCTGAGGTTCAACATGCCATATAACATTTAGGTTAGTTAGTAGTTAGTTAAATTCTCGGTTAGTTTATTCAGGGGTTTATTTTAGCAGTGTGACAACATCAGATCTTTGTAGGTTTGGATTTTTGAGGCTAGCCAGAATTTTTTAAATCTTTTATTTAATAGTACTGTGATGATCTCTGACAGAGCCGCACCTTTTAGCTAAAATATCTGGCCTGGAATTTTGCTTAGCTGTTTATCTCAGTCGGTTATATTTTGGAAAACCTTTGATTATTTATGGGTCCGGAGAGTTTTGTGTTATGAGTCACTGCCGCGGTCAGTGGTAATCCCCCCCATCTAAGGGGGGAAGTTTGTTCTCTAAAGCCATTTATAGATCTACGGCTGATGGCACTTGGGAAGGAACTTTGGTTTCCTGGAGTGGAGTATTTGTGGAGGGTCGACCTGGTCTTTGTCTTCTCATACGTCTGTGTGTCCACCTTTCCTTCCCTGTCACTGATGAGAGTTATGTCCCCAGCACTCATTACTCACACATCCTGTTTTTGTGATGCATTTCCTTTTCCAAATTTATTATGCATACATATTTAAAACCATCATTTATGCAGCCCTTTTACATAGGGAAAATACTGTACTGGGCTATACTGCCTAAGAGAAACTATTATGTTTGTTGCATTAAAACCCTCGGTCTTTGTCTATTTAATTGTTGACTAGCAGATAGATCAAAGAGATCGAACGTGTGATTTTTGTTTCTAAGGACAAACCCTAAACTCTTGATTCATTAGAGTGTTTGAACTGCAGTGGTGGTAGCTTTGTGGTTAAACATCTGTGCTGGTAACCCGGCGGTTGTTGGTTTAAGCCACATAAATGGTGATTTATGGACTGGAAAGTTCTTGAGGTCTTCTGAGGTTTGAGTTCCCCAAGAGCGCTGAGGAACAGCCTGTGTATTCAACATAATGTAAACTGTACTAATAATGAAACTCTACTAATGTACGTTTTGATGAGATTAAGAAGCATTTGCTAAAATCAACATGACATCAAACTGAAAAATTTGCTAGTCAGCGCTTTTCTTTTTGCAGCTCCAGGATTGTTGTTTCAGGGCGTTTTATTTTGGAAAAGCAGCCTGGAGTTCTTATACCTTCCATCTTCATTCCCATTCATTCTTTATCATTCCCAAATCCCCTCAGAATATAAGATTCTTTAATCTGAGCCGCTGTGTATTTCTGGCCTGTTTGTTTGTTTGTTTTTAGCATGATAAGGTCTGATAAAGATGTTGGAGACATCCCATTCTCCTTTGATTCACAAGCCTTCACAGGCCCTCATAGAGACCCTGAGAGCAGGGTCATAAAGCCTTCAGACCACTGAGAGAAAGTTACCACAGCACTGAGAGGATCTGGAATGAGACCATGAGAAGAACCATCTCAACACCTCCACATGCTCCTCATCTTTGATATGATGCTCATTAGACAAGAAGCTCCAAGCACCAGCTTGGTCACTTAACCCTAAATTTAATTGGGAGTGATAAAAATGACGTCACGGTTGTCAAAATGTCTTATTGATTAAATGTCTTATTCACACTAGTAACTTGATTTCTAAGATTGATAAACTGGCAATAGCATGCTACATCTTTTCTAGTGCAAAACTGTTTATATTAAATTATAATTTATTGTTATTTAAAATCATTATAACTTGCATTTTCTCTTTGTTGTGATAGGACAATGTAGGACAAAGATTTTGAATAATTTTTTTAACTATAGTTCTTTCAAATTTCTTTTAAACAAATTGATTTATTTGAACCTATTTTTACAGACAGTAAATTAATGGTTGGCACACAAAGGTTGGGGTTTGTTGTGTTCGTATTTTGACCTTTGCGTAGACGAGCAGTCGGAAAACCTGATTCCTGAAGCGCAGGAGAGGCCTCTCAGATTTTCTCCTCATTGTTCCTCTGCTGGTGTCACGTCAGACTGTGAAGGTGATGGTTGGACAGCAGACTGAGAGACATGGAGGGGCAGCTGCGGTTATTTTGGTTTCTGTGCAGCCGTTTTCCAGCCTTCTGGTGGCCGTTTATGTTTTGTACACGAAAGAGAAAGAGCCAAGAATTGAGAAAATGACTAGAATGTTTAGAATAGAGATTCTCAACGGATGGGTCACGACCCAAACGGCCCCTTTCATTTGTAGCGGAGAACAAGTGTAATGTTTCAGCAAAACACAAGACTGAATTGTTAGGTTTTCTATTTTAAGTCATGTTACACACATTTTTGTACAATGAACAGATTTGATGCTGCAAAGTTGATAAGTTGATGTTTGTCTTAATTTTAAGTAAATCATTTAAATTGGTATTCTTGCACATGACTTTTCCACCTCAGATATTGTCACTCTTGTTATGGAACATTAACGTCGCTTTGGAAACCCTTCATCCACCTCTGTTAGAAACTTTGCTTCAGTTTTCTAACTGGATGCGTTTACAGTCACAAATGCCCTTACAATGTGAAACTGTCACAGAAGCAACATATTTAAAAGCAATGACGATCACAACAGATTTGTAATACACATAAACCTTAATGTTCAGTTGAGAGTTTAAAATGATTGTAATAGTTGACATACAGTGAGAAAGATTTAAATGATCTTGTTTCGTTACGACAGCCTGTTTTTATTGTGCTTCAGGAGAGGCTGTCGGAGTGTCCGTATTGAAAACAACAATCCGTCTTTTGGGATTTATTAAGCCCCTCAGTTTTGCTTCCAGTCGCTAAACTAAATAAATAATATTCATTGTTCAGGAGATCAAAGCACGTTGTGAGTGAGAGAGACAGAGGGAGAGTGTGTTGGCTCTCGTTTTATCTTTAAAGGAATAAAGAGTGCCCACTTCGTATCTGTGATAGCACACTGAGGGCTTTGTAGCGTGGAATTGTCAGTAGCAGTTTGATACATAAAAGGATCGTTTCCAAAGTGTCGCTGCTTTCAACTCGCCACTTTGATTTTCAGTACAGCACAGCTTTGAAATTGTGGATAGTTCATTAACAGCACTTAGCGTGGGCAGGAATGAACAGCCATACATAATCATTACAATTAGCAAAACTATCTCTCAAACTGGGTACCACGGTACTGCTTTGCGTACGAGCAACAGTGCGTGTGTCTACAGTCAGTTCATTCATGTTTGTTGTTCAGGGAACTTTGTGGGAATCGTATATATTTGGGTCACAGTGCTAGTTTGGGTCTTTCTAAATGCTCCATAAATCATCTTCCTCTTTGTAAGTTGCTTTGGGTTAAAGTTTCTGGTAAATGTAAAATGTAAATGTTGTTTTAAAAAGGCTGAGTGAGCAATTAAACAATTAAATGTTTAATTATTGTCTTTAAAATGTAACAGTATATCCAATATTGTGATGGTGTTGAACTAGTTGCACCATCAAACATAGCAGCACTATGTAAAAAAAATCTACAGTTTGAACCAGAAGCAGTTAAGTAAAATATTCTAGCATCCAAACCAGCCGTCTTCTCTGCCTCTTCAAATATAGGGAGGAAACAGGAAGTGCCCCACCCACTGGTTGCCTAGGAAATACCTCTTTATAGGATGGAGAGAAGATTTAAAAGCAGTCAGTGGAATTTTGACCATAGTGAAGGATATTCTACAAACCGCAGTGACTTCAGGACTGTAGCTGCTGTTTAAAAACACTGCAGATCTTGCAGCGATCCTTGTCGCCTGAGACAGATGTTAGTCAAATGCGGTGCCTCAGGTCTCGCTGTCAGAGTTGTGCCAGAGGAATGTGGCTCCTTAACAGTCACAAATCAGGGGCTGTCATTTAAAATTAAAAACTTCTGTCTATTAAGTCACGGCTCCAGCTGTGGAATTTTTATTTATTTTTCATTGAAGATGTTATGCTTTTCATTACCCAGTTTGCACCTGTTCATTCTGTGACTGGTTGTTTTGTTACATCTGTTATTTTGCTTGATTTCCACACTGTCCTTGACATGAAATCTCCATACAAATTCTTCAATATTCTCCTTTTGTTCTTTTCATTGTTTTGACAGCAGTCATTTTCCTGTATGCCTTGACCCTTAACCCCAATCCCCAAATGTTCCTCGTGTCATAGCGCCCCCTGGGGCGTTCTTCAACTCTGAACAGCTAAAATATTGCGATGTATTGCATTGCATTCTTAAATGCAGTATTTTAATCTTGGGTGGCGTGATACATACGTTTGCATTTTGCAGGGTTTTTTATCCATTTTGCTGTATGTGTTTTTTTTTCCGTTTTGCTCTGTTGGCCTTTAATGTAGTTTTACAAGCTGTTTTGGGTGTTTGTGGATAGTTGATCCTTTTGCAGTTCTAAGCTCTGCTCTATGGATCCACACATTCGGGCATAAGATCTCAGGGCAGTAAACACATGAGCTAAACCAGTTACACGCTGCCCTGCCCACGGCTGTGAGTGTGAAATTGTTTAGTAGCAGAACAACAACAAAATGGCCTGCCAGTTGGCTTTGTGACATTATGGAAAGAGTTTTCCTTTCGTTAATGCACATTTGACATTTGGATCATTAGTGCCTGGGAATAGACTGGTGAAAAAATCTGTGAATCTCTGTCCAAATGCATTCCACAGGGCTGCCCAACAAGACACGAAGACAACATCAAGTGTTCGCTTCAGTGTGAAGGGTTCTGGGGAGGAGGAGGGCAACGAAGGTCGCTTGAAAGAGTTGAAACAGAGCGACCCAATTGGCTCAATCGGCTCTTTGTCTCGCGCACAGGCCCCGTGTGTTCTTATGAGCGTTCGGCCCACAAAGCCTCCACAGTTTTGCTGTGCCCTTTTTAATAGCTAAAGAGTTTATGAATTACGAATTTAGAATGCTATTTTTCCCCTCTATTATTTGCCTGTCTTTGCCCTTGTTCGAACTTGGTTGCGGTGCCCTCAGTAGTGTTTGATTGGGGATTTCCTAAATGGAAAGATTGAGTTAGGCACCGCTGAAAATGTGGCTTTCTGAGTTGTAGTCTTATTAGTAAAAGCCGCTGAAATGAAATTGAGGGCCGCTGGGCAACCAATGCAGATTGAGGGCCGCTGGGCAACCGATGCCTCTGCAAAAGTGATTCCATTAATCGTGGGTCGGTGGCGACACTTTGACGGAACCGTTTGATGTTTCTTTTCTTTAGTTAGTATTTTCTATAATGTTTCATGGCCAGACCTTTACAGTTTGGACAAAGGTAGTCTGTCAAGACCTTTTGACTTCTACATTTCCTTCATCTTTTTATGTCTGGTAATGACCAAAGTTAACTTTGTGAGGTAATGAGTGCCATCTTTGAAGGAATGACCATTAAAGATGCAGACAGCCGTGTATCAATGTATAATATAATTAGAGGAGATTGAGTGTCCTGCATTGGGCCTGCATACCTTCTTAAATCTTGTCAGCAAATGTTCTAATTTACAATGTCCAGATGATTAAAAAACCAATATCACAAGATAATGTATCTGTAGTGATGTTTTGTCAATCTGTAAAAGCAAAGTAAAAGGTCAAAAGAGTTTGATTAGGATGTTGGTATGTAAGCGTGTATTTGCGTTGTGACCTATGGGCAAGGCAGTCCATTTAACAGCCTCATATTAAGTGACTCTGCAGCCAAACTATGGCAAGTAGCAACTAACTGCAAGAAAGAGCACAAATATTGACTTCCTTTCCCCACTCAGTTTGACGAACTGAAATTGAGTAAACCCACCCATGCGAACTGCCGACAGGGCAATTAAAAGAATGGGGCTTTTTAAAGGTTTCCTTATTGGCTAGTTACTTATTAAACTAAGAGCGTCAGGAACACATTTCTTTGCTCTGAAATAGCTGGTTTTGAAACCACAAATTCTTTCCTGAATGGATTTTGTAATGCTGTGTTCCAATAAACGATAACAAGTGTTTTATTTGACCAAGTTCTTCTATAGTGTGTATGTGCAAAGCCTCCACCCAACATTTGATTTTAGGGGTGTGAATTTGTGAATTTGTGAAGGTCCACCTACATGGTGGCCTTATTAGGCTGTATACATCATGCATCTTCAATAAACCCACCGCTTCTTGCTTGCTTGTTTTCTAGTCTACTACCGAGCACTGGTGAACTTTACAAACTCCTTTGAATATGGACCTGAGGTGGATGACATCTACTCTCCTGCTTTCCAGGAGATTTCATCTGCTGTTGTGGATACGGTATGCATTCTCGTGTTTGCTTTAGATACACAGATAGCTGATTGCCTCGTAAGTTTGTGTTTGAATAGTAATGCTGTTTATATCCACAGCTCGAGTCTGACTACAACAGAATCCCAGGAGTCCAGACCGTCAATGTGGTTCTAATTAAGTAAGCACCACTTTTAGTTTCAATTCATGAAATAGTGTGTGTTCTTGTGTTAACAAAGTCGATGAAGCCAATAGTCTTTGGGAGATTTCTTTTATCTAATACAAAAGCTTTATTTTTGCTTTATAGGCAAGGACATAGCCACCCACACTGCCCCAAACACAGACACACACACACATACCCAGACACTCACAGATAGACACACAAACACACATGCAAACACATACACACACACACGCAAACACAACTGTAGCTTTGCACTCTAAACAAATTCAAATTTGATATCTCATCGTCATAATTATGAATAACCACTTTTCTGTATGTTGCAGGAAAATTGGCAAAGACGTGTTTGTGGAGCTGGACGTTGGCTCAGATAACAACTCGAATGAAAGACAAATCAGAGGCGTTTTGTATTCTGTGGTGAAGGAGGGCACCATTGCCTCGTACGAAACCTCAGTGGAGGGATTTGAGTTCAGACGTCTGGGTGTCGGTACGTTTCCAAAGGGAATCGCAGCTAGTTGTTCTTCAATTTGTCATGATTGCTTGTTGACTGAAATTTCTGTCTGTCTGATCAATGGTTGTTAATAGACCCCTGACAGTTTGACTAGCTAATCTTGCAGTTTATTTTGAAATGCTCCTGAAGTTATTCAGTAGAATGCGGTACACATAATATTTGTGTCTGATTCGTAGCTGATAATCTTCCTCCCCCGGAGCCCGCCGTGGTGCCAGGTTTGTCTCCAGCTGGGCCTGTTGCATGATGACTGTAATGCCTTTGAATGCAGTCTAGGTTTTATTTATGAGTATTGCAAAGAGTTCTCGTGTGCAGTAGAGGCTTGATGAGGAATGAAACCCTGATGCATGTTTGCATATGTGAGGATGTTTAGTAAGAAGATCGGAAAGCTTTGCATGGCTTATCATTGATTGAAGAGATGCTGAATTCTTGAATGAAGCTACCTTGTATGATTCATATACTGGCGTTTGATGCTTGTATGATTATAGTAATAAATAAATGTTAATTTGCAGTGAAATGTTTAAATTAAATTTAATTTAGCTGTTAAACTAGCTGATGTTGAAAATAACTTAAAGCTGCAATCTGTAACTTTTGCCTCTTTATCGCCATCTCTGTTCAAAACATAAAATAGCAGGACAATTTATCATTACTATAATCTTACTGTTGAGATTCATGGTATGTTAATTGGATTGTGTTGATCTGTCGTGTGTTTAATAACTGATTTTTTAATCTAAAAAGTTATGGGTTGTAGCTTTAACAGTGTATTTCTGTTTAATGCATATTTTCAGAGAAATTTGCTTCAGGTTGAACAGTAACTGACAGAGCACTTTCTTGAACTAGACATCAGCCATAAATCTTCCACAAGGGAATAAAAATCAAAGCTTAAAAAAATGACAGGCTCATTTGCATACAAATCCTGGCTGGTCCAGCATGGCAAGACTGTGTTAGGCTGGCATGGATGAATTTTATATTTCTTATGAAGGTGCATTGTGTTATTCGTGGCTCGTGATAAATTCAAATGCATTGTGTGCATCAATCTCTACCATTCAGTGAAGCCTAGGGAATGTTTGCCTGAAGAGTTTACCTGTCAGGATGGGGAGTGTATCCGTCGGGAATACGTGTGTGACAACCGGCCCGACTGCAGTGATTTGAGTGATGAGGTGAACTGTGGTGAGTGAGTCTGCACGTGTTTAATCGTTGCCATTTGTGATGCGTGACGTTGCATTTTTGCTTATTTTTGATTGGCTAACCAATCTCATCTCAAGTTGGCTTTGAATTCACATCCACCTAAATGTGCCAACGTAATATTTGTTTCCAGGTGTCGTTCCCGTGCGTCCTACTCCACCCACACCTCCGAGAACAAGACCCCCACCCGGACTGGGCCCCTGCCGGGCTGACCAAGCCACCTGCCAAAACGGACAGTGCATCTCACGAGATTACGTGTGTGATGGCGAGCCGGACTGTGCTGATGGCAGCGACGAGTTTAGATGCGGTAGGAAATACTGTAGCAATGTTGATGTTGATGTTTTGATGACCAAAACATCACTTGTAACTTTTATAGATGTCTGCATTTATAGTATAAAATCACTTGTGTCTCACACAGGAACTCCGTCTCCCTGTGAGCCCAATGAGTTTAAGTGTCAGAATGGCCGCTGTGCTCTGAAACTGTGGAGATGTGATGGAGATAATGACTGTCAGGATAACTCGGATGAGATTGACTGCCGTGAGTCGAACCTGAGCTTCAGTCCATTAATTCATCATATTGGGGAAAATTAATATTTTATACCAGTATTAAAGGAATTAAGTGTTTGCTGTCTTTGTCATTGTTGTCATTGTCATTTTAAACTTTGAATATAAAGCTGAAATTACAATCGCATAGTCAATTATATTCACATTTAGGCACACTAATATGTCTTCATAAATTTCAATGTAAATTTAATTTCTCTAAAGCTGATTTGTAATAATTAAAACTTATTAAAGTGCTATATACAGTAATTCAACTTTCAATTTAATAAACAAAGAATGATATTCTTACAATGAGCAAAATTTTTTGCTGACTTTGTTTCTTGTTTCTTCAGCCACTAAAGGTCCAGATGACACATGCG
The DNA here is from genome assembly GCA_036877545.1 of Yasuhikotakia modesta. Taxonomy (NCBI): domain Eukaryota; kingdom Metazoa; phylum Chordata; class Actinopteri; order Cypriniformes; family Botiidae; genus Yasuhikotakia; species Yasuhikotakia modesta. Next base: position 44,626 of record JBAJNP010000168.1, on the reverse strand, counting down.
CTCCGGAGCAGTTTGTGTGCGTGTCCGACCGCACCTGCATTCCCGCCAGCTATCAGTGTGATGACGAGCCAGACTGTTCCGATCGCTCCGATGAGTACGGCTGTGGTAAGACTTTGCAGTTCTACAAACCTGTGAATCTTTTCCTGGGAGCAAGCAAGTTGCATATTAATGGTCTGCAAATAAAGACATTGAATAATAGCATTTTATGTAGCGTGCGTCTTGACATTTTTGGTGAAGCAAATAAAACTTTTGTTGCCAGTTAAGAATAAATATTGTGTTATGTTTATATTAACTTCTGCTAATGTTAGCATTACTGTTATGAACAGAACAGTGACTTGTGATGGAAAGTTATGATTGTAATTTTCCATCTTATTATATCAAAGCACCTCCAACTGTGACCAACCCACCGGAAGAGTCCATTACAGCAGCGCGGGGGGAAACTGTGACCTTTACTTGTGTTGCAACTGGTGTGCCCACCCCCATCATCACATGGCGACTTAATTGGGGACACATACCAGCTAATACCAGGTACATTACTGCATGGGCTTTCTCATTAAGTTAACTTTTAACTGACTTTCAGCAAGCTATCATTGGAGGGGAGTGGTTAACAGTTCTGGCTCCGCCCCAAGCCAGGCAGTCTGCAGCTCTAGTGAGATGAAGCTACATTCTGCCATTGGTCAATAAAACAGATAGTCCCACCTCAAACTTATAATTTATTCATCTAGTTTTTTCAGTGTTTTTTTTAGTTTTTATCAGGATACCATTTGCAGGCATCTGATTGTTAGTCGCTTGTTTGTAGAATAACAATGAGTACTGAGAATGGCAGAGGAACACTCATCATCCGTGACGTGAAGGAAGGAGACCAGGGCGCGTACACCTGCGAGGCCATCAATGCTAAAGGCCTAGTGTTTGCCATTCCTGATGGAGTTCTTAGCCTCTCTCAGAGACCAAATCCAGGTGCAGTACCTCAGTCCATTACACTGTAAACATCAAACCCTTTTCTACATGACAAGCTTGAGATACGAGCTGTAAACGGGTAGTTGACATCAAATGCTTTGTCCTGTGGTGTGACTCACTGCAACATCATGCTAATAATTCTATAATTATTGTGCCTACAATCAGTTATTTATAATTGTATGACCATATTAACTATTAATTATTACATTGATACTTGAATTTTTGTCACACCTAGGGCCATTTAAAATGAATACAAAGAAATCAGATAAATCTGTAAATTAATGATTCACAATGGACAGGAAGTGACCAGTTTTACCAAACAGCTCTGAAAATATATACTTGCAGTCATGCATTTATTTAATTTTAATTTAAAACTAATATTGAGTAAAAACAAAGTGAAAGAGACACTCTTCGTCAACTACCCAAATACCTCCTGACCGTTATGTTTTATATTTGTGACCACTCTTTTTCTTTCCAAAGAAACTGACAAATCCTTATTACACAGAAGTCAGCCCTTCATTTGCATGACACGGCTCACCTGTGCTGTTCTATGTCCATGACTGCATGTCTAACTCTGTCTTATGGTGATCGGTGGGGCGTCTCATTCCTGACGGTGGTGGTCTTACCATGCTTTGTCTTCCATGTTGTTGTCGTCCAGTTGTGTCATCCTCTCTGTACGTGTTAGCAGGTAATTGTAGTGATGGACACTTTAGTGTGGGCGGTCACTGCATACCATGCTTCTGTTTTGGCATCACAACGAACTGTCGGAGCACCGGGCGCTACCGCAGTCAGATCACGCTGCGCTTCAGTGAGGAGGAAGACTTCAAAGGTACTTGAGTTATTTACACATCTGATGACATCACAGTTGAGGAATATATGCGTTTGTTGCAGCGACTGTTTTGTGTGTAACGTTTAATCATTGAATTGAATCGTTAAAGTGATTTACAGACATGCAGTGGGTTAAAAGTTCTTCATAGTTTGATTCAATAATCAAATTAAAAAATAAGAGATTCTGGTCTGTTCCACATAGTACTGCATAGTTTATGAAAAATAAGGTGTTTCTACAACATATCCCCATATCTTTCTTTTTGATCTCTGTTTCTCTCTCTCTGTCTCTCTCTCTCTCTGTGTGTGTGTGTGTGTCTCTCTCTCTCTCTCTCTCTCTCTCTCTCTCTCTTTGTTTCTCTCTTTGTCTCTCTCTTTTCCCAGGAGTCAATGTTACATTTCCCAGTCGTCCCGGAACTGCTCCACCACTCTCGTCTACTCAGATGTTGATCAATCCAGAGACTGAAGAGTTTCAGCTTGTGGATCTGTCTCGCCGTTTTCTCGATCAGGACTCCTTTTGGTCTCTACCTCGCCAGTTCCTGGGAAACAAGGTAACAAGGGCCTCCTCCCACCACAATACCCTAAAAAACAAATGCATGCAACATAAATACAGCATTATTGCTGCATTTCAGAAAGTTCTAGAAACTACACTTTGGTGTCTGTTACAGGTGGACTCATATGGAGGATACCTGAAGTTTAAGGTGAGTTACTTTCTTCAGCGAGGAGGGTCAGAACCAAAGGAGAAGCCTGATGTTATACTGAGTGGCAATGGGCAGAGATTCATCTACCGCAGAGGCGACCCCTCTTTTCCTGACGTCATCAACCAAAGAGAGATCAGATTCACTGAGGTAAGTACTGGTGAGATTACAGATGGACGCCAACTTCTGAGAAGTTCTAGAGTGTGGATTATCTTAGTTTTGATTACTTGTAGTTGTCAGCTGCACTATAAATAACTGCAAGTTACTGTAAATATCTGTAATTGGTTATGAATTAATCTGTAGTCCTAAAACTTTTGTGCGATTAACTGTTTTGGAATTATGAGAAATGTTTATTTATGCCATTTATATTATTTATTAATAATACACACATTTTCCTAAAACACAAAGATTGCAACCATATATTGTGTAGTTAAACTGGTTAGCATTGTTACACAAATCAATAATGTTTTATCACCTTTCCCATTGGTCACTGAATTGATTCTGAAATGTTAGTTTAGATCAGTAAGGTTTTGTCTGTTGATTGGGTCTCAGGAAAACTGGCAACACACCTCAGGACGAGCAGTGACTCGCGATGACCTCATGATGGTTCTGGCCAATCTGGAGAGCATCCAGATTCGCACCATTTATGACAACCGCATGGCCAGCGTTGGGCTGAGTGACATCAGCATGGACACTACCACCAGAGAGTTCAGCCAGCAGGGGAACCCCAGAGATGTGGAGGAGTGCAGGTGACTGTGCTTTTAAATCAACAGAGACAGTCTTTATGGAATTATGGGAAATTTTAATTTCTCAGAAATCATCTTAAAAACAACCATAACACAGAAAATGGCTAAAATAGTCAAGATTCTGATGTGTTAGATATGAGTATTTTGATGCATGTTCTTTTGTGCAGATGTCCACCCGGATATTCAGGTCTGTCTTGTGAGACCTGCTCCCCTGGTTTTGAGCGGGTACCCGGACCCTACCTAGGTACCTGTGCCGGCTGTAACTGCAATGGTCACGCCAGTGCCTGTGACCCTGTTAGTGGACATTGCCTGGTATGTATAAAGCTTTACATTCAGGACATTTGAAGGTAACTAACACGCTACCTCAGCTGTACCATAGTTGCTAACTAAGGTAAAAATGTCATGTGACAGAGTTGTCAGCACAACACAGAAGGGCCTCAGTGTGATAAATGCAAGCCTGGCTACTTTGGTGACCCAAGTCGAGGGCGATACGATGACTGCAAACCGTGTCCTTGTCCTTACACTGAGACATCACGCCGGTAAGACACTGAACAGATTCTCTGGCAGGGTGTAAATTATTAAAACAGGAAGAGCCTTCAGGAAGGCAAAGTAAAAGGTTACAGAGGTCTTAGAATAAACATTTCTTACAGATATATCTTTATATATGAATATGCGGCAACAAAGTTGTTAAGGTTGTTAGAAGTGTTTAGAAGTGTCACCTCCAAAATAAACATGGTGAAATATTAAACTGCTCTGTTGATGTATTAAAAGGTTTTCAGATACCTGCTTCCTGGACCACGACAACCAGGCGACGTGTGACGCCTGCAGACAAGGTTACACCGGGCGACGCTGTGAGAGGTACAAAGGCAGAACTCTTTAATATCCAGTTCTTCCCTAGATCCAAGTATGTGGAGAAATATATCATTGTGTTTATTTTTTGTGTAGATGTGCTCCAGGATATACCGGCAACCCTTTGCAGCCCAATGGCAAATGCATTCCTGCCTCTAGCCGTGAGCTTTTCTCTTTATTTTTATAGACAGTTACGGTGCAAATGATTTATGAGATTTGTTGTTGTGATTTATATGTTTGCCTGTGGGTTTTGTGCTTGGAATTTTGGGTCAATTGAAGCTTTAGATGATGGCTAGTGCAGTTTTTCCCAGCTGTTATTGACCAGGATGTTCAAAGCATTCCAGGTGTGATTGTGAACCATATGTTGTTTCTGACACTGTTTAGCCATCTCCAGGTGTGATAACAGAGGGACCATCAATCCCATTAGCCAACCGTGTTATTGCAAGGTATTCAAGTTTACTGCCATTCCTCTGATGAAGATTTGCATGAAATAATCCTGTTAGAAGATCATAAATGTCATTGTTGATGTTCAAACACTTGTTGTTTTGTGCTGCAGGCCAATGTGGTTGGAGCTCGGTGTGACGAGTGCAAGATTGGTGCCTTCCATCTTTCGGCACATAACAATGATGGCTGCTTGCAGTGTTTCTGTATGGGAGTGACTAAACAGTGTGCCAGTTCTAACTGGAGTAGAGATCAGGTAACAGTGCAATGTCCCCATAGAGTGTTTTTGATAAACCTGAGTCTGTGTGATGTCATGGTGATGTCACGCACATTTAAAAGTGCACATCAAATCTGTCTATTAAGGTGATGTTGGGTGCAGTCCATCTAGTTGTGAATGTGACCCATCAGTACCACAATTTCATTTAAATTCAGACCAAGCAATTGAACACTGGATGTTTACAATATCTTACACATCTCTTCCGGTTCATGTGAAGGTACGAGGTGGAGTCAATGGGCAACTCTTCACCCTTTCCAATGCTGCTAACACCAGGACCATCTCTGAGGGCATCATCCAGAGAGCCGGTGCAGAGGTGGTTTACAGATCCTTCTCCAGCATCCCCAGCGAAATCTACTACTGGGTCCTGCCGGAGAACTTCAGAGGGGACAAGGTGAGAACATCCTTCACAATGATCCATGAGCTAGTATGTCCATGGAAGACTGAGAATTATGATCTTGTCTGTTTGCCATATGTTACTACACTGTTCTTCAAAACATGTTCTTCGTTCCTGCATAAAGGTCACAGCATATGGTGGAGAGCTGCAGTACAATCTGCGATACGAGCCGCAGGCACGTGCACGCGTGATCGACGGACAACCAGATGTGGTTCTCCAAGGCAACGGCATCTTCCTAGAGCATTACTCTGAGACCAAACCTCTTCCAAGAGTTCCCGCAACCATCACTGTGTCTTTCAGAGAGGTACTTTACCAATATTACACAAACAAATGCTAATGAAAGTTAGTCTTACTTTCAAAGAAAGAAAGTTACTCCTTAGTAAAAGGAGAAAAAGTGTCTATATCTGTTGAATGCTTGTTGCCTTATTCTACAGTCTGCATGGAGAAGATCTGATAGACAGCCGTGTACTCGAGAACACCTGCTGATGGCTCTGGCTGATGTCAGTGTCTTCATGATCAGGGCCACGTATGCAGACAACATGGCTGAGAGCAGGTAGTCACAACTCCTCTGCCCTTTATATAACCTTCTGGATGACATCACACCATCCCATTAGGCACCCGTATATCTCTTAACCGCATTGATTTTTCTAAACAGGATATGAGTGTTTAATCTGAATCTCTCGTTTAGCATCTCCAACATTCGGATGGATATCGCAGTTCCTCACTCCACAGGAAGCGACAGAGCGCTGGAAGTGGAGGAGTGTGCCTGTCCTCAGGGCTATACGGGACCTTCCTGTCAGGTACAAACTATCTCAGATACTGTGTAAAGCCAGAGGTTTGTGGACACCCTGTTCTAATCAACATTTTGGCTGTTCCACTAAATGCATGACAATTCCCCCGTGCACACGGCCTCCACAACAAAGTAGACACTGACAATTAATATGTATATATTAAAATTGTTCCTGTGTGCCTGTGCAGCTCAACTGGAAGACTATTGTGTTAGAAGTGCAAAGGTTGTGGGTTCAATCCCAGGAAACACAAGTGATGATAAAAATGTATGCCTTGAATTCACTGTAAGTCGCTTTGGATAAAAGCGTCTGCCAAATGAGTAACTGTAAATGAAATGATTTGCAAGCACAGCCGGTTGTTGTATTAGACTGTCTGCTTATTTTTGGTCATGTTGTGTAACACGAACAGACAGTCTTTATAAACCCATGTTAGTACAGGAACCTCCATTTATCTGCATACTTATTGTCAAGTCTTAAAACAGACGTTTGTATCTTGCTATCTTTAAATGAGAGTTCTTGGCAAACTATGGAACACTATTTGCTCCAGAATTCCACACCATATCTGTTGCTTTTCAGTTTGTTCTAAAGTCAAAGGTTGCACCGCTTCTGCATGACTCCCCCTGACTCATTATTTGCAGGACTGTGATGTCGGTTACACCCGTACACCTGGACTTTATCTTGGAACCTGTGAGAAGTGCGACTGCCACGGTCATGCTAGCGGCTGTGACTCAGACACTGGAGGATGTCTTGTAAGTGACCTGTTCCATTACAGTCGCTTGCTTCCTGCGTTATGGAAGTTTTCAGTCTTATGAAGACTTAATTCTTGGAATATGCAGCACTGTTTGTGCATTGGCCGTTTGTGCTGTCATAGCTGTTCCTGGATGGTTGTTTTGGACATCTGGAGAGCTTCATCGTTTTGCCTGTTCTATTTCAGAATTGCCTGCATAACACCGCTGGGCGTCATTGTGAAAACTGCCTCGCTGGTTTTTATGGAAATCCAAGGACTGGTGATCCACAGGCATGTAAACCCTGCCCATGTCTGGGACATGCCCATAACCAGTAAGTTTGACCGTTCTGATAACTATAACACATGCATTTTATAAATTAGAACTTTGGTTTTTTTAAAGGGACAGTTCACCTAAAAAAAGAAGATAATTGACCTACCCTCATGTTGTTCCTTTGTGAGATACACAGACAGAATATTAGGAACTGACAGCTTCAGTCTCCATTCACTTTCACTGTATGGGAAAAGATACAATGTATGTGAATGGTGACTGAGTCTGTCCTTAACATGGTGCAGGCAACTATTTTTTGATTGAACTGTCTCTTTAAATCATATATTACACTTCTTCAAAACATGCAGGCATTAATCCAAGCTAATATTGTCCTTCTGCAGAAGAACGTCTTGTTTCTTGGACTCAGATGGACACCCCACATGTGAATGTCCTGCTGGTTACACTGGCAGACGTTGTGAAAGGTAAGTGTGTTCTTCGCTGTGGTCTATCAGACAGGTTGGTCCTGCCGTTCAGTAAAGATGCTAGAGATGCTGGGCTTGCCAAAATGGTGAAAAGGTGATCGGCATCTCCTTTGCTATTGCCAGAAAGCATGTGTCTGTTGCCTTCCAGTGTTTTTCATCCATCTGTGATTGAATGGACTTTGTCAGGTGGTATGGGAGATAAGCTTTAAATCATTGCCGCCCATACCAACATGTTCCAGTGTCTGTCCAGGTGTCTGTATTTTGGGTCATTTTTTCAGTGGAAGCTGTGGTGCTTGTAACATTCGTATATGGTACTTCTACACGCTGTGTCATTTTTAAAAGGTTTGTTTTGGTTTTACTTCTAGTGAGCTTTACTGGAAGAGTAAAGCTCCAAAATGGATTCTTCTTACTATCAGCGAGGCTGAAATCTGGTTTTGATGGTGTTGAAATGATCTGAATTGCAAACCGTAACTTGTAAATGGAGTTGCATTGCTTTTGTTGCTTCATTGCTTCTTTGTAAAGCCTTTTGTACATTTTAAGCAACTTTCTTCTTTCAGACTTTTCTGTTTAAACATTTGTGGGTTTTCAGGATTGTTTATGTCTGCCATATTGAGGCATAAACAAGATGTAAATGACGTTTTGGATTCTTGTCCTTTGCTAAAAATGCACAGGCTATGGGGTGTCTGGCTAAACAAAAACAAGTGGCTATTTTTTGTCAGAATAAATGGTACCAACCAATCCTTTCTCAACATGGCTCTCAGTGGTTCGAACTGCGGAGACTTCTTCCTTGAAGGTTCAAGAGGTTTCCTCCCCCCAATCTGTGATGATACTTTCTACCTCAGTCCTGGAAACAAGCAAGTGCTGGATTTAACTGACCAGGATCTTGAGGAACACCATGATAAGATAAAAGAAAATAATGGCTTAATAGCTACTACACATTCAAGACCTGAAAGAACAAGATCTTTGTCAACAACCATAGGTAGCTTGAGCCATCGTGAATCCTCCAGGTACAGGCCGAGTCCTGAGGCACAACAGAGGAGCTTTCAGCTGCTCCTGATGAAGCACACAAACCGTTTCAACCAGCGTCTGAGTATGCTTGAGAGCAATACGTTGGACATGAAGGAAAGCCTGGAGAACATGAAGCAGCAGAACGGTAACCTAAGCTCTCAGTTGCAGAAACTAGCCAAAATGTTGTCTCCAGCTAACAGAACTGACAAAGTGAGTGAGCTGTCCAATAAATACACAAAGATTGAAAGAAGACTAAGTCAGCTGGAGTACAAACTTGAGGTACTAATAGATGGTTTCACTGCTTTAGTTCAAGAGCTCGAAAAGGTGAAACGTGGACGCCACATGGGACGCCCACCTCAGCATCGCAGTGAAGCTCCTGAGGTCTTCATGACCATGATTCCAGCCTTAACTACAACTCAACCAAATAGCATCTCTTTCAGCAAGCCTTTGAGGAGAACAGTCACCCCCACCACCCTACCGGCTCCTCGTACCAACTCCACATTGCTAGGTGGACCTTCCAAAATCAAGCAAGCAAGGAAGTCTTTAACCAAAAAAATCCAACCAATCCAAGACATCAAATCAAAAGGAAAAAATACTGAAACTCATTTTACCCCAAAGACAGACAATAAACAACATAACAAAACTCTTAAGATGGCAACAGTTCCCAAAACCAACCATTCTATCTCTATCACCTTTGATTCATCAGGGATTGGAACAAAACACCGTCCACAGAAGAGAAAGGAGACATCAACAAATGTTCCTCTGTCACAACATGGCAAACAAAATATAATGAAATCTTTGAAACGCCACAATACAAGTGCAAAAAATGCTAGTTCTGCAGTGTTACAAAGAACTGCAGTTGTGACTGGGAAACATAATCAAACATCTCATCCACTCGAAAGGCTGCAAGTAAGAGAGAAACCTGTAACTGCTTTTCAGATTCCTCCTCCATCTCATACAAAGATCCTCCAAGTTAAGGAATCAGTGAAGTCTTCCAAGTCATCTAGCCAACCACTAAAAACAGAACATATTCCTCCAAAACCACCAGTAAAAATGCCATCTAACAAAACCACAAGCATACTGGCAACCAGGAAGCCTTCTCACAATGTCCAAATAAAAAGAAGACGGCACAAGACTACACCATCCAGGAATCAGCTAGATCTTTCTCATGAGGCTAGAGGAACTGACAGAGGAACCTCAGACTTGGAATCCAACCAACCTGAGATAAAGTTGGCCTACACAAATGTTTCCAGTAAATCTACTGACAAAATAAAAGTACAGTCTTCTACAAGAAAATCTGTTCAAAAGAAGACCCCTAAATTCTTTAATATTTTGGACATCCTTGTGCAAAACAACAGAGGCCAAAAAACACAAAAAAGGCCCAGAATAAAACAAGATGGAATCCTTCATATTGTTGTTGGAAGGGTGGCCATTCCTATCAAAATCCTTCCAGATTACTAGATATTAAATGGATTATAGAACCAGTTTACATTTACATTAGACCTGTGTTTGCTCTTAAAACCCCCAAAGGAACTTTGTAAAACTTATTAAATATTGCTGTTCTTGGAAGGCCGGCCATTCCCGTCAAAATCATTTTGGATTACTTGATATTATATGGATTTTAGTACCAGTTTACATTGCGTGGACCTATTTTCTTTTACTCTAAACCCAAAGGAACGCTATGGACACCTGCTATCTGTTGTTGTTCTAAAGGTAAAGAGGCTTTTTGTGAAGTGTTATAGATAGGCACATATTGTATTCTATGTTCTGTTAATTTTGTACTTTTTATTTTTATTCTAATGTTTATTTGGTGATGCAAAATTAATGCAGTTGGCTAATTTCTAAATTTGTCAATTTAGTTTTTGTTTTCTTATTGGATATCTTAATTGTATTTTTTTTGTGTTTTGTAACTTTCATATATATGCATCAACAATGTGTGATGGTTAACAATATGGTTTACAAATGATGGTGCTGAAATGGGAAACTGTAAAATGTATTTTTTTATGTTTACTCTGACTGACTTTTTTTAATCATTTTCTTTAATCTTCGTATGTATGTCAAGCTGAATGTTTTTTATAACTTTTCTGTCCATTGGTTGGACAGTATTCAGAAAACAGGAAATTCAGGAAAGGTTCAGGAAAGGTCTGTGGTTGATATTCTGTTATAGCCATTCATAAGGTTTAGTTTGGACTTCCCTGGAACCTCCAGTTTTCAGGTAAGACCTTCAACAAGTTCCTCAGCTTCCACAAGCTTGGAGATTTGTGGTTTCACTAACTCTTTCATTAGCATTTTTTTTATTGGGCTTTTAAAGGAAAATTTCTGGAAATCTTTGGTTGTTTCTTGAATCTGTTACTTAAGCTGCGGGAACAAGCTTTTCAAGAAAGTTGGAATTGTCTTTTGGATAAACATTCCTGGCTGTAGTTTATCTATCTTTTAAATTTGGAAGCATGTTAGGTTATTCCTTTCGTTTTGTGCTGATTTTTTCCTAAAAACGGTTTTGCTCATTTGAATTTCTTGGGTTGTGCTTTTACCCGTTTTTTGTGTTTATTAAGGCAATGCTAAGCAAAAGTATAAAAGTATATACTGTTCAAAGGTATATACTTTATATTGGTGTCCATAAACCAAGTATCTATGTGCAAATGTAGTTGTCTGTGTCTTACATGTGTCTGAAGAAGAAATGCATCAGATTCTCCAGGGTATATTACTCAAAAGAGTTAATGCAGACACTGTAATGACCGTGGCAGGCCCTGTCACGTCTTTATTGAGTCCCAGTATGTTTCTGTTTTTATAGCTCAACAGTTTGAAAGTTTGTCTAAGATGTTTGTTATTTTTCTAGATGTGCTCCTGGTTATATTGGCAATCCTCATCTTGGACAAAGATGCACTGTGAACGACAATAACGGTGGTAAGTTTGGCAATAATGTTTCCTGAACGTTATTGGTTATCATTAAAGCAACATTAAAAATGAAATGAAAGTAAGTTATAATACATTGAAATGGCTTCATTGTATCTTTTAACCAATGTTTTGTACTGACTTCAAATGAATGTTTATAGATTGCTACCGCTGTGACCAGGCTGGAAGCGAGGGATGCAGTTCAACTGGAATCTGTCGCTGCAAAGTAAGTAAAGAAATATTTTAAAGAGCTGGACTTGCATTATATTTATGAAAGGTAAACGGTAAAACGCATTTGTTTACGCTCAGATGAACGTTGAAGGGTCGACATGTTCCACCTGCAAGCAGGGAACCTTCCACCTCAGTCCTCACAACAAAGATGGCTGCCTGTCCTGCTTCTGTATGGGCGTCACGCAGCAGTGCTCCAGCTCCAGTCACTACAGAGACGTGGTACGGCCTGCTGACATCCACCATTTTCAGTCCTACTCAGAGTTTTCTAAACATTACCATGTTAGCTTGTGTTTATTTGCTTCTTCCCCTCCCGTAGGTTTCCACAGTGTTTGCTCCAGGAAACTACCAGGGCTTTGCTCTTGTTAATCGCCAGCGCACCAACCGCATCGACAGTGGCTTCTCAGTAGAGCTGTCCACAGAGGGAACGCAACTGTCCTACACAAACTTTAACTACCTTGGACAGGAGCCCCACTATTGGCAGTTACCCAGCGCCTATCAAGGAGATAAGGTAGTTTGGCTATATTGTACATTGTTCCTGTAAGCCTTTGCGTCTGTTTTGCCTCTTTGCTGTTGTAAAAGTATCTTTCCTTCTGTTCTGAAAACCTCATTTTTTTCTGCAAATGAATCCTTCTGGAGCTTCTTTGCCTTCTTAGAATTTATTTGAAGTTGTCAGGCCAGGTTCTCTACAGCTTAGAGGTGCTTTCAAAGTTTGTAGAAATTGGTTTAAACCAGAGATAAGTGAATATGGTGTAAGTAAAAATCACATTTTATATCTGTGGATTTGATGCACTGAATGGTGTTTCTGAATCTTCTTCACTGTTTTAGAAGTCTCACTCAGCTCGAATCAGACGAGCGTCGCAGGTAATGCGCCAGAATGCGCATGCAGCTTGTGATTAAACTAGTGGTGATGTTTATGAGGGATCTGTGTGATGTTGTGATGTGATTATTCCAGAACTGGCATGATGATGAATTGTTATGTGTCTTTTTTTTAATGTTTATATCGTAGAAGATAAATTGTTTTATGTTTATATTTATGTGACTGTAGTTTTTAATGCATTTTGACTTTGAAGTACCTGGGAAATGGAGAGGAATTAGTTCTTTGTAGTTTAGTTGTTTAACTTTTATATAAGATGACAGAAACTTTGCTTTATTTATTAAACTAGAGTGACTCTTTGTGGATAGAGGAACAGCAGAGAAAGGATGATGCAGTTTGGCAACTAATGAGCAATATGAGCAAAAACCTCTCAAGGTCCAAAAGAGCCGTTGAGGTATTAGTTCACATTTACTGTTAGTTCCCAACACTGACCCGAATCATAATCAATCTAACAGTGTGATGCCCATCCATTTTACATAACCAATAGCCGTTTCCATAGTAACAAAGAAAATTAATGTCAATGCACAATCTCTTTAACCCTTCAGGTTTTAATTAACTGACTACAATATAATACATTTATAATTAAAAAATAAATTTCCCTGCTGTACCATGCTGGTTTATGCTAGTTATGCTTTGGAGGTCTTGCTGGTTATGGAAGTTAAATTAACTGTCACGGATATGAGTATGGATATGTTCAACATCCAAATGTGCGCTGCTAGCAAAACCAGTCTTCCGTAGGATGTGCAAATTGCTAAATTGTCACCCGAAGCAGTTTAAGCTGACAGAAATATCCTTGACACGTTCAGAAAACAGATGCTCTACTGTATGCACTGTAAGTTCATGTGTTTCCTGTTTACTGACATCTCAGCATGTTAAATACCATTTAACCAGACTGAACACCTTGTGGTGAGAGCATACGTGGTATCCTGATACTTGCACACACTTCCCGAGCACTTCCTGGCATGCATTCAGTCGTCCTTTTGGCTGCATGTCCCGTTCTTTCCTCCCAAGTCTTGGCAACCCTTGTCTCTCCTTTGTTTTCTGTTTTTTTTAAACTCTGAGTCATTACATTTCCTGTCCATCCATTGTCTCATTCTCACTAGCACCCCGCAGACGAGGTACGCAAACTTGATGATCAAATCTGGGCCATCATCTCAAATTTCTCCAACGGACAGTCTGCTTTCCTTTTCTCCTCACCCTCTCAAACATCTCAGTCTTCTTTTGGGGCTCAGAGTTCTCGATCAAGCGTGCATGATCCTTCCTTCCATTCTGGTTTAACTTCCTCTTTAACAGCCTCTGGGTCCCAGTCAGCTGACCCAGACAGTTTCTATGAGCCTGACTCGACTCAGGTACTGTATGCTCTCACTGGTGGCTCCCAACTAACAGGGAATGGCTAACGTTCCTTCAACGTTCTCTCAATTATTAAAAATGTTCTTGCAGTAATGTTAGTAGAGCGTCTTTAATATTGTAAATATAATTTATCAAAAGCGTTATTCTTATGTTGTCAGTGGAACGTGTTCAAAATGTTACAAAAGCTTCGTTGTGTTCATGTTAAGCTCTGCTGTTTGATTTTGGTTTGGATGTTGGTCTTCTTAACAGGTGCCACTTGGAAAAAACACTGTTGGTCCCCTTAGAGGTCCACGCCCTGTCCCCTCTAACAAGGTAGTGACTGCAGGCAAATTGAATCATGGGACAGTGCCGCCCATTTCAGTGAGAACCAAGCTGATATTTAACAAGGTCACAGTCTAGGTCGTGTAGAAAATTTATCAGAGTTTAATGTTTGACTATGGGAGTAAAGACGGGATTTAAAATGTCTGCTTATCAGAATGAAACTGGGAAAGTAAGCAAAGCCTTAGTCAGGAAATAATGACAAAGAGGTGTTTTTAATTGTTGCTGTTGACTAGATAACTAGCTTCATARCACACATATACATAATGTTTAAGTGTATAAGTAGTATAGCAAACTCCAGCTCAAACCGCTCAACAGTAGTTACTTTTTTGAAGCTGCAATCTGTAACCTTTTAGGATTAAAAAAATAAAGAATAATAAAATGAAAAATATTAAGGTAGTACATGACAAATCAGTGTTATAATGTCCCAGGAGAGTCGGTTTGGCTTCATTTGATTAACATGCAAGCTGCAGTTTCATGTTTTAACCAGTGATGGCAGTAGAGAGTCAAAAGTTGTAGCTTTAAACAGATTACATGCACACATACATGAATCCTTATCTAGCCCATGACTGACAAGAGCAGAATTTGTATCTCCTGGTCTCATGCTTTGCTTTCTGCTGTGCTTATCTTCTACTTTTCTATCTTTCCTTTCATTCATTCTGTTTCCTTCTGCCTGTGCTCCAGTATTTTTTGGTCTACAATGGTTTCAGCTTGTACCAAGATGACGTGCCCTTTTGGCAGCTCCCGGGACAGTTCAAAGGGGACAAGGTAAACACATGGATGGGTTCCGGCCCGCCCACAACTGATCCTGAGGCTGTCTGTTCTGCGTTAGACATGAATCATTACTTGAGCTAAATATGAGATGGATGGGCAAGCCAAAACATGGCGTATTTGTCTAAACCAACACGGTGTGTTTATCTGTAATCACATCTTGCCTAGAGCGTTAATTACAGTGAATTCCTGACAGGGGGAAGTGGGGCTGTGGAATTATGGGTAGGGGTGGATGTCTGACCTGCATATTATGTTTATTGATGTTTTGTGACACTTAAAGGCTGTGATCTTTAAAATTAAAATTGATATGTTGAATGCTAACATTTGTTTCTTTGTTTGTTTACAATAAGCTGTTTTAACTGAACACTGTAGATGAATTGTTTAAACGACAGTTGTGGCTAAATCATCCGAATGTTTTTGGACCTTATTAAGTTACAATGTTCCCACATGTGCTACTTTGAAATCTGCATTCCTGATGAATTGAACTTAAATGTGTTTTTCTAATAGTATTTTCCTGATTTTTAATTAGGTTGGTGCTTACGGTGGAAAGCTGAAATACACCATCTCCTATGTGCCAGGACCCCGAGGTTCTCCAATAGAAGATGCAGATGTTCAGATTATTGTGAGTATGACAAAGCATGTGACGTAAACATGAGGTTTAACGCCATCAAAGAACGTTTGAACCGCTATTATTGTCCTCCATCTCTACAGGGTAATGACATCACGCTGGTGGCACGGCAACAGTGGAGAAGAAGTCAAGGTGCCCGAGAGACACGAGATTTTGAGATTGTTTTCCGTGAGGTAAAAATTGTCTTCCGACAGCTTTTTTGATTATATTAAAGCAATATAAAGGCTCATATCAATTGATGCATGTGATCAATTGGTGTTAGCAGCACAAATGTTGTGGGATCAATCCTAGGAAACACACATACCTATAAAGATGTATAGAAGCACTACAAGAAATTTTGGAAAAAACACCTGCCAAAAACATAAATGTAATGAAGCAATTTGAATTAATTTTAATTTCTGAAATAATTTTAATTTCACAAATGACTAAATGTGTTTTCTTCCCTGTAGGAACACTGGCAGCGTCCCGATGGCATGCCAGCGACCAGAGAACATCTGATGATGGTTCTGGCAGACCTGGATGACATCTTGATCCGGGCCTCTTATCACACAGAGATGCGCTCGTCCAGCATCTCGGGGGTCCAGATGGACGTTGCTATGCCTCATTACACAGGCCTGGCACAGGCTTTGGAAGTGGAGCAGTGCCAGTGTCCTCCGGGTTACCACGGACTGTCGTGCCAGGTGGGAAAAATCCAGTTCCAGATGTTTGTTTATGCTGCAGTGTCGATGAACGTGTATTACTCAATCCAGGCTTTGTCCTGCATGTTCTTTAGGACTGTTCACCAGGATACACTCGCACCGGTGGGGGCTTGTACCTGGGCCACTGCGAGCCGTGCGAATGTAATGGCCACTCTGACTCCTGTCACCCGGAAACCGGCATCTGCACGGTAGGAAGCTATCCCATCATGCATTTCTGTTCTAGCAGTGCACTTCAGAAACCTGTACTATGAACTTCACAGGTTTTGAATCAGTATTAAATCACATTGACTTATCAGAACAGAAACAGTGTCCTAGACTCATGCTATTTCTTGTACTGGTTCTTCTGAAATCCCTAGAACTGCTACCATAACACCAAAGGTGAGCTCTGTGAACAGTGTGCTGATGGCTTCTTTGGAGATCCCACTGCTGGAACCCCAGAGGACTGCCAGCCCTGTGCCTGTCCCGGCACTGACTCTGACAACCAGTTAGTCCTAATACACACACACACTACTGACAATCTGTTAACATTATCTAATTTCCAGGGTTATGTGTTATTCACAACTGAAGTGGGAGTGCTTTTTAAATTCAAATTTAAATTTGTATTTGTATTTGAATTACGGTAGCCAGTGTGATGAGAATTGTAATTCAAATGTGAACAGGAGGCAGCATGATTGATTTTGATTAATGTTTTGTAATTAAGTTGTAATTTTTATAAGAGGATTAATGGAAAACATTTTTAGCAGTAATTGAACTCTACCGGAACAGACAATCGATTTACACTTATTAAAAGGATTCTGTTTATGAATTTTAACTCTGCAAGATAATGCTGTTTAATATAGTTTTATGTTTTTGTTTAGGTTCTCTCGTACCTGTGAGAGTTTGGGTAATGGAGGCTATCAGTGTACTGCTTGTCAGCCTGGTTACACCGGCCAGTATTGTGAACGGTGCGCTCGCATATTCAGGAAGTTGTACATTGCATTTGTTTACATTCTATTGTCATCACGTTTGTTTATGTGACTCTGTTCTCTCATAGCTGTGCTCCTGGTTACGTTGGAAACCCACAAGCAAGAATCCCATGCCGCAGTGGTATTATTTTGCTTTATTATTTTACATTTTGTGACACCCTCTGAAATCAGAATAGTTATTTTCTGTCTTTTTAACCATGTCTGTTTACATCATAACCATTAATGTTTTAGTGCTACCTTTAAAACTTTAGGGGGCTACCATGTGTGTGATTCCTATTGGACGGATTGAAATACAATCTGATTCAAGATTCAGCATTTCTATTGGATAAATTTTACTACAGTCAAGATTCAGTACTTCTATCGGATGGATTGTGATATTGTGTTTGTGTGTCATCAGCTGCTGCATCTCTGGTGGTGAAGGTTTACCCAGAAAGAGTTCAGGTGGCACAGGGAAGCCCAGTGACCCTCAGGTGTCAGGTGTCTGGATACCCGCCTCACAGCTTCTACTGGTCCCGCCAGGATGGTCGGCCAATTTCCAACACAGCCGAAAGACGCCAAAAAGGTACCTTTCAGATTCCCGGAAACAGGAATGTTTACGAGTAAATTAGGTCTCTTAAGACGACAGACACAGGTTCTCTTGAGAACCGTAGCACCAATACAATTGAAGTGATTTGCAATGACTGTTCCAGTTTGGCATGTCGTAACATGTACCAGTGATGTTTGTGATGGTAGAATAGACATGAGTGTTCATAATGATGGAAACCCCATCATCTCTCAGGAGAGGAACTGCATTTCCCAACCGTTCGCCCCAGCGATGCTGGCGTTTACATCTGCACGTGCACGGACCAGCGCAGCACCAACAGAAGCAAAGCTGAGATTGTTGTGACAAGTAAGACTGATCAGAGATCAGATAAGAGTATCAGATGCTTGTTTTCATGCCTCTTTCATGTTACTTGATCATCATGCCATGTATCTCCCACAGCTTTACCCTCCAAACCTATCGAGGTCTTTATTGAGGAACCCAAAGCACAGAGCGTGACTGTAGGAGCTACTGTGAGCTTCATCTGCACAGCCAAAAGCAAGGTATGAACACACCCATCCGTCCATGCAGACAGTATCTTATCCTCTTTGATCTGCAAATGCAGGGATAGTTTAGCATCAGCCTTCATGTGTAAGTGGCTGTAAGTGTAAAACATTTGCGGGCTTGTATGTCTCTCGCAGCTGCCGGCATACACCCTGGTTTGGACACGCAGAGGCAACGGCAAGCTGCCTAACCGAGCCATGGATTTCAACGGAATCCTGACCATTCACAACGTGCAGCCTGAGGACGCAGGCATCTATGTCTGCACAGGCTCCAATATGCTTGGCATGGATGAGGGCACCGCCCTCCTCTATGTCCCAGGTTTGTGATTGGCTCCACGTACTCTAAGCCTCTCAGCCCACTGTCAGCCTTCAGTTTCTCAGCCTGTCTCATATTGCACGTCGCTTACTTTTTTTGTCCACTGTGTCATTTGTGCAGAATTCCGCTGTCTTGTAGGCGTGCGCATGGCTAACCCTGATTAGCGTGTTTTTATTGTTGCATTAATCAAAACAATGTGCTTTTTTGATTACTTACTGAGTTTCCTGCTTTTTTTCTTCATACTCACACCAACTTCAATACCTTCTCAACTCACCAGTGTAAAATCTTTACACCAAATGATACAGCTTGTGAATGGATAATGGAAAAGTGAAATTTAGATTTGAAACGTAGATTTTTACATTATACGATTAATTGATGTTAATTTACTTCGTTTTTTGGATCAAATCTAATCCAGCACCTAAAATTATTTTTTATTTCTCAACGCAAATTCATGAAAATGAATGACTAGTTGGTCTTTTTTAACTACGACTAGTTAGTCTTGAGGAGTGTTGGTGTTAGCTGTAACTTAATTTCTAAATTTGTTTGGCAATTCTTGAATCAAAGATATTGAAATCTTGGACTTCGTTCTTCAATACGCTGCTAATTAAAGAGGCTTGTCGTACATTCCCCTGATGTTAAGCTTGTTATGTGACTCGCATATCAAAACAACCAGAACACCAGTGCTTTACAAAACACAGTTATAATAAAAACTGAGAGTAATTAAAGTCATTTAAACATTTGATTTGTTTAAATATTTTTCTGATTAGATGTTTAGACTTGGGCAATTATACTTACGGTAGTCAATCGTTCTTTTTCACGCAACACAAGCAGACTGAATATTTGTGTTTTTAAGCATAAATTGCTTAATTCATAATTTACATAGAAACCGATTAATGAACGATTTATAGAAATTCACTCTGCTTGTGTTTCATGAATGTAGCCCAATCATTAAACTAACCCATGCAGTGTATGTGTGTCTTCACACATACTGTCTTTGGTGACAGTTAGTGAAATCAGCCGCTGGTGTAATGGCTCTTCTTTGGTGGTGGTTCTGTGGCTCTTGAAATCTGTACTGTGTCAGTCTCTGGTGGTCTTATTTCGACTAGCAGCTGTTTGTGGCTCGGTGTCGGGGCATGTGGACTATCATTCCTCTCCTGTGAGGGGGTCTGTCAGGGATAGTGGTTGATGAGGGTAAGAGGGGGTTTCAAAAACACTGGGGTCTGTCAGCCAAAAAGACTTAATCAGTTACCCGACCCCAAGATCTGATTTCCACCTCTGTTATGTAATAGTTTTTTTGTTTATTTGATAATGGTGCTATCAGTAGTGCAGTAGTTTGAATGTTGAGTTGTTTATGAATTGTTTCTTATTTTATTTTAATCATCTGATGTAAAACACATCACACTGTTTAAGCAGTTGTTATATAAGATACGTACAATTTTAGTTTCTTTTACCTTTAACAGATTTTATTTTTACAGTTTTTTTTATACCTTTAACAGATTCTGTAACTGTTTAAAACGCCTCATGGATAATTGTGGTTTATTTCTTTGTCAGTGAAACATGGAGGCATGTTAGAAAAATGCAATACCTAAATTAAGACATTTACGTCTTTTACGTCTTACGACATTTACGTCTATAAAATACGTCTCACCAAATGTTGCTCATAGTAATGTAATTTTTTTTTAGAATTAAATTCCATATTTATTTTGACTGATTTGACAATCTGTACAAGAAACTTTGGTTTACATTTGGAAACGCAAAGAAATATGACTGAAATAATTTTTAGATTCATTGTAAGGTTGCATGTATGTCAAAACAATTGTTTTAGTTTCATTTTTACATTGTAGTTTTTGTTTCTATTAGTATGAATGTTTTACTGTAGTTGTTCAGTATGGTGCGTTTTCATTTTAATCAAGCATGTAGGTATATTCACTGATTTCAAGAATTAAAGCAATATTTAATTTTGTACATTTTCAACATGGTGCTGTATGTTAAAAAAATGATTTTTTACTTTATGATCCCATTGTGTTTCATTTGCCTAAACTGTGAAATGTATGTACAAATTATTCCTAAACATATTAAATGAATTATAGGTAAAACGTTATTGCTTTATGGAACTATAACTGAAACGTTAACATTGAATCCTATGGGGTGAAATCTTTGAATAGGCTTTAATCAATCACAAGCTGTATTGAAAGAAAATACAACATGAGTGTTTAAGTAAAGCTTTTACATGTTGCTGTGACACTAACCTGCATGCTTTAATTTATCTGTGTGCTGTTTCTTCACCAAATCACTCTTTATATTTAAAGAGCGGCCTTACCTACTGGTTTTAATGTTTTTAAATGTGCATTGATTTGTCATTGTCTAATTCTCAATGGTGAAAGCTGTTGCTTGGTTTTTTTACACAGCTTGTCCAACACTGGTATTATAATCTTACATGATAAGTGCCGTAGATCAATGATAATGTGTTTAACTGGAAACACCTCTCCCAGATTCAACCATAGTGGTACAAATAAGCTAAACAAATTTGACATGTAATTAATGTAAAAGACATTAACCTCAGGCATTTTGAGGGACACTGACAGTTACAACCCAGTTTATCCCCATAGTAACACTGTATGTAAGTTAGTTGCAGTCCAGTAATAATTCACTCTCCATCCATTAAAGTAATCGAAAGTACAGCATATTTTTGCCAGTAGTACAACACAACAATGCATTAAGGAAATACAAGGTGTTCCATGGCAGTTCTGGAGCTCAGAGCGGCATGTATTTTGAAATATTGGAGAGCACCAGTGCGCTTTCAAACAAACTTCTGGAGACTCATTGCCAGTATCTGCCTGTCAATCATCCACAGAGGCCTCTCAGTCACAGATGTTTTACACAGCCTATGAGATGTTTGAAGGACATAGAAAGCGTAAGTCAGTTTTATCTCTCCAGGCCTGAGGGGCCAAATCTCTCTCCACCATCATTGACCTGCATGCTTTCACCATCTCAAGTAATGCCCAAATACAGCCGAGTTTGTAAGCACAACAATCTTAAGACTTGTCACCAAAAGACGTCTATAAACAAGCACCTTTAATGTCTTTTAAATCTGTGTTGGGTTGTATGTGAGAGCATTACTTGACCTTGAGCTTTCATGGCCTGTATGGATCCATGCATGTTTGCACACCTGGGGATTTCTGTCTGTTGCTTAAGTGTGTGACTCTTATTTCAAACTGTTGTAATATGGGAATTCAAATAAATGCTTTAAAATGCAGTGATATTATTATGGTATTAATTGGTCAGCTTGACAAATATAGTTGTGTAAAGCTTAAGCAAATGTCACACTTAATACGCAGAGAGAGGTCTCCCAACTTTTATCAACCCAGCATCGTGCTTTTGATATACGAGACTATGGGGAGGCATTTCGGATATCAAATAACAACCACTGTGCTTCAAACTCCATACCTACTGTAATAACAGAAGTCATGTGCACATTGCCGGTTTATTAAGCTTAGCTCTCTCGACCATTCACCGCTATCTCTAACATAAGATTCAACTACCATAAGAGTTATAATAGACACTATTTTAAAATGATTTGACTGGTTGTTTTAATTGGTTATAGTATAAATTCACTGTGTGTACCAGGGCAGCTAAATGAGGGCTGTTCAGTCACTCAGGCCCAATCCAGGGCTCAACACAGCTTATACAGGCCAGTAGCCGCCCTAGTTGGTGAAAGAAAGCTTTCTTTTGCGCTGTTGCCCTGGAATCCCTGTAGATAGAGGGCTCAGCACTTAGCCAAGTTGGCACAGAGCGCACTGAGGGCCTCACCCCGTCTGCTATTTCTCATCCGTGTCGTCTCTCCTCAGGCTGGCTGCCATTAGACATGACTTGACAGTCATCGACAGCTTTGGCAGCCAGGCATGCCGTACATACTGTCATGCGCTATCATTGCATGAACGTTCTCATAAACAGAACCGTAATGCTGTTTTCCCTTAGAATTTAGATATTTTTTGCTTTATTTGTTTGGATTCATAGTCCCGTGAACAACACACACCAAGAAAAACATAAAGCACTTGACAAAGCTCCAAAAGAATTAGCGTGACATTCCAAAGAATTTGGATCATGCTAATGAACTCGGTGAATCAGTTTCTGACCGCTTTCATGAACAAGAAAGGACTGGGTCTGATTTTTATGACTAGGTTCTGAAGGTACTTCAGTTGGGAGTGTTCATGTTTCTGTGATTAACTAGTTTCTGCCTCACTGTAGCTGCTGAGGGAGCCCAGCCAGTGGCTACTGTAAGTCCACCTGTGCTAACGGTTCAACAGGGTCAGCGGGCAGAGTTCCACTGTACAGTCACCGGCAACCCCACCCCTGCTGTTGAATGGATAGGTGAGGCACAGTTTGACTTGGAAATGTTTCTTGACAACATAAATGTGCATTTTGATTTGTGGTTACTGTAGTTTTGCTCAGTAAGGCATGTTTCTGAAACACTTCAGATGGTCCTGTTTCAACATTTCATAGGCCAAAATCACTGAGGAGTCATGCCATATCATTCACATCACATATCACTGTCAGTTATGTTGTTGAAGCATCAAATCAAACCTTTTTCTAACCTTTCTCTTATCGCAAAAATCAGATTGACTGATTGAGATTTCAACAGCATCTGGGAACAAAATTTTAGTCAAATATCATGTTGATGACACTTTGACAAGTATTTAAAATGATTTCTTACATTCATCATCATCACTCCAAGTATTTCCTTAAATAATTCCTGGAATTTTGTCCTATAACATGGAAATTTTCCAGGGGGCCCAGGAAACCGCATGAGCCCTCGAGCCGTCATCCGTAATGGAATTCTGACCATCTCCTCTGTGGAACGCTCTGATGAGGGAGAATACATCTGCAAAGCTCTGAACACGCATGGCGAGCACACGGCCCGAGGAGTTCTTCATGTTCAAAGTACGTGTCCGACGCAGATTTAGTTCTTGATTTACAATGTAATGAGCTCCAGAAGTGTTGCGTGAGGCGTCACTGCTGTTTATTGATGTTATAGGTTCACACCAACCTCAAGGTCTTCCTCACGTACAAGTCAGCCCCCAGCACATAGATGTTCATGAGGGTGACACCTTAAGGTTGTATTGCAGGGCTGTTGGCTCCCCCACCCCTGGCCTTACATGGAAGAAAAGAGGCGGTTCCTTACCCCCACAGGTGAGAAACCGAATTCTTCTGCTTTCTATATTCATTTATCCTGTTACACTGTAAAAAATATCTTGTTTTTAAATGTCTTTTGTTAGTCTTGATTTAATAAAACTTAAATCAAGACATTTAATGTCTACCCAGCTAACAGTTAGCATTCTGTAAAAGTGCTCTGAAAGTTTGTTTTTGCAGTAATGTTAGTGGAACGTTTTTAATGTTAGATTTCATATATTTACTACATTCCTACATTGTTAGTGGAATGTTAAAAAAACTTTGGGACGTTAGGGAAATGTTTTCACAACTTAAAATTGTTAGCTGGGCTTCATGCAATTTTGCCTCTCAGGTTAATGCGTGTTGTTTTGAGAATGCCTCAATATTTTTACTAAAAAAAGGACAAAATAAACCAAGAATTATTAACAGTGTTTTTTAATATACTTTGAGACATGTTTTAATGGTTGTGCCACTTATATTGTGCCTTGTTTTTAAACTCATCCTGAACCCCTTTTGAGTTGTTTTTCTGTTTCATCCTGTCTTAATGTTTGTTCAGGCAATTCCTTCTCACGGTTTCCATCAGTTTAAAAGCAACAGTCTCGATGTGTTACAGAGACGTATTGAGGAGCTACAGGTCTGTCCATTTGTCTGATGTCTGTGTCAGCGTCCCATCCCACCTGTCTCGCTTCACTCACTCACCCTCACCAACCCAAATCGATGTTAACTAAATGCATGACTTATTTAATCGTTCACGTGACATCATTAGACTAATGATCAAAGATGTAACAGTTTCATTTTGATCAACTCAAAGTTATAGTGACCACGTACACGCCGCAAAATGTGACATTCACGTTTAAATGCTGAGGCGAATCAAACAGATACTATTTTTTTGTGTCTATAAAAACGAGTCAAATTGATATTGTGGTAAACATTATTACAATTCAGAACTTAATGGTTTGGTCTTTATTAAAACAAGACAGATATATTATTTTAATTAGTAAACCGTATGTTTATGCTATACTATAAAAAATAAATACAAAAGGTGTGTTTATCACAAGCTAAAAATTCAAACACGTTTGTCTTTAAAGTGTGATGTTAAACGCACAGAAGACCAATGCAACAGCTTTTTTACTGTAAAGAATGCGTGCCTTGTATAAATTGTTGTCGTAGCGCACATGTTTTTGTCCCGTTATCAGAGATACGATACTCGGGTCACGCGTATCATGTCGTCCTGATGGTTGCCTTGCATACCTCGTGTCTCTGCCTGGTTTGTTCTGCCTGAGAGCATCGCTGCATTTTGTCAGCTTTCCCAGGGCGGCCTCAGGTCTGCCGTGCGCCCATGCAGAAATTCTGTGTGCTCTAGCGAACGGCCCGCTTTGAAACTTTGTGAATGGTTTCAGACACTCATTCAACTAAGCACGCCTCAGCACCGCCACGCTTCGCTGGGTCACAGTTAAGCGGCTTTGCCTCTGGATAAAAAAAAAGGAAAACTCTTCACCCAGTCAAAGATTTCTGTTGGTGTAACTTAAACTTTGAGAGTTACATTGGACATGTATGTTACTGTTGTGGAAAACGTGACCTTGTAGGTGCTCCAGTGTTGGACATAAATCAGTATATTTTTTAAAAACCAAAGACATGCTACAGCTAGTTGAGTTTAAGGGCTGAACTGCATTTCACGATGTCTGTAGATTTTGCAGATTTATATGTATGTAGCGTAGTCGCTATAGCTGCTTTAACCGTCCACTGTCATTATGTGAAATAATCAACACCACCAATGCAAATTAATGAATTACAGGTAACAGCTAATATAGACCTGTAGCACCATAACTGTAACACCATTGATGAATAACAATCCCTCATAAGGCAAAAAAATGAGGCACAGCCTCAATACTCGAAGTGAAGTGTGTAATTCCCACTATTGGTCAGACAAATAGCCCTGTCCTGAACTCACACCATTGGTGGAGCCACTTTTGTTGTAACCGCCCCCTCAGGCCCCTCAAATTTATTGTGAATACATTTGCCGCTGCCAGTTGTGGAGAAATTACACACATCATTTAATATGTTACTAAACCGCTAAACAGTAAAATCGTAATATTTAATATAAAGTTCTTTTGCAGGTATTATGTCAATGTCTGTAAAACTGTGTTAGTTTAGAGTATGCACTGTAAGGTAAGTATTGAGAATAAATCATGTCTCAGTTTCTCTGTTGTTGATTCTGGTACTTTATATGTCTTCACTGCATCTGTTGACCAAACTCAGTGTGTTCTGTACATCATACAAAATCTAATACAAGGACCACTTGTATGTGTACGTATTGTCCTCAGGCCCGTACGGAGCGCACTGATATTGGCACACTGCTCATACCAAACATCAGATCCTCTGATGCAGGCACTTATCTCTGTGTTGGAACTAACACCGTTGGGTCCTCAGAGGCTTTCATTGAGGTCAAGGTCAAGCGAGGTAAGACACATGCTTAGACCAATCAGACACCTTTGCATATTTGACCCTTAAATGTTACTGTATGTGCCTTTGTTGTTTGGAATTTGGAATGGTATTCCCAACCCTAGTTGAGAATTCCTCATTTGAAACTACTTTTAATGAAAACTAATGGGAATTCTTTTGATATAGTTTAGCGTAATACAACTCACAAACTTGGTATTTTTAAAACACACGGTTCCCAACAAGAGCATTAAGATTCCTGAAAGGATTTTATGTCTACCTGGAACATCAATCAGTATAATAAAGATATACTGATTAAAAAAGATAAAAAAGATAGGCATTCTATAGGCATTTGAGTTTTCTCAATGGGATTTCACTAATTCTCTTTATCCAACARSATAGAAATTCCAATAGGAATCTTGTACACGTTTTGTCTCTAAATCCTTTCTGCATGTTGTTTCTCAAATCCTTTCTGCATTGTGTGATCAGGTGAAACAATTCCCTCTGGAGTTATCATCCAGCCTTCAATTGCCTCTGTAATAGAGGGAGAAACTCTAGATCTTAACTGCATTGTCCCAGGAACATCTCCAGCCTCTGTGAAATGGAGTCGGGCAGGTGGGCTGCTGTCATCCAATCATCAGGTATTACATCAGTCTACACTGCTATGAAGTACATTTGATTTGCATGAGCTCATGTTAAATTCTTTCCTGAACCATGTTGTTTTTTTGACTGAAGGTTCTTGGAACTCAGCTGCGTATCCTGCAGGCCTCTTCAGATGATTCTGGAGAATATATCTGTCAGGTGGAGGATGGCCCATCATCTATACAGGCTTCAGTATCTGTGTCTGTCGCAGCCAGTTCCTCTCGTAAGTTCTTCTTATGTTTGCTATAGTGTTGTTAGAACATGTTCTTTTATCAACTTCCTTGTTGATGGTTAGAACAACATTGTCATCAGTCAGGATTGATTTTAGGTACTTAAAGGTAGGGTAGACAAGTAGGTAGGGTTTAGATCGACTAAAAGGTAGGGTAGATAATTTCGGAGAGGCTAGCAATAGCAAGCTAGCTTCTGAAAGCATAAGTTCCCGCCCCCACATCTTAAGTGCAATAAGAATGTAAAGGTTTAACTTATAGTTTCTGGAAAAATCTCTTCTATTAAGGCTTGGTCTTGGAGAAAGTGCTTTTAAGCATCATACGCATTATCAGATGGGCAGCGGTGATGTGCTGACTTCATGTTGTGGTCTGATTTTGGAGTAGGTCTTCAAAGCCCCATTATCTCCATTGAGCCGCACAGCGCTGCAGTGAAGCACGGCGACACGGCCAGCTTCAGGTGCAGAGTTCACAGTGGAGCCCCACCAGTGCGCCTGGAGTGGAAACCCACCAACAACCAGCCTCTGCCAGGTACATCAGACGGCTGCTTTTCACCTTCAGATCTTCATAATGAATCTAATGGCCAAATTAAACCATTTTGACTTCTGTTCTTTGTGTTCTGTAGATAATGTGAAGATCAGTTCTGATAATTCAGTCATAACTATCACCAATGCTCAGGCCAAAAACCAGGGCACCTATCGCTGTGTGGCCAGTAACTTATATGGAATTACTCACAGCATTGTGTCACTCATCGTGAGAGGTAATGCAATATTTATTGACATGTTTGCTATATTGTATAACATACAGTGGTATCCAAAAAGAATTGGGCCACTTAAAAATCTATGAATGTTTTTGCATTATATAATCAAATATGAAAAAATGTCATTTATTTACAGCAATATAGCATAAACAGTAACAGGTTTTACCAAGAAAAATTCAAATGCTAAAACAATAAATACATTTATAATTAAGTATCTGTTATTAATTATCCAGGAAATGTGTGAAAGTGACATAAAACTAACTTCCTTCTAAAAAACATACTTGGTGAAAACAAACAGAAATCATCAGAAATGTGATGTCAGTTATGAGACACAATCTGACATCACACTGTTTGCAAATGTTACACTGTTAAATGCTGTGAAATTCATACATTTTAAAGAATTGAGGTTCTCCACACTTTTGGACCTCTGTATACAGCAGACAGCAGTATCGATTATTATGTACTGTCTCTTTCATAGAATCTCCCAAGGCTATAGTGACCCCTGCAGGGCCTGTGCGAGTCAGGGTCGGTGAGTCCATCAATCTGGAGTGCCAGGCAGCTGGAGAACCGAGACCCTCTGTCAGATGGCACAGACTGGACAATAACCGCAGGACAATACTGAGCAGCCCTGTGCCTGCTGATTCCAGTGCCATTATGCAGGTAATGATGTTGAATACATGAATGAAATGAATGTGCATTTAGCTTAATGCATTAAATAAATACATGATGATGCCCAAGTAGTGATGCTGTATGTCAACATTGATATTTGAAAGCCTTTAATGAAAGCTATAATGAAAGCGTCATACAAAATAAGCATATTAAACTATATGCATGTTCTTAGGACAGGCTTAAAATGCAACTCTCAGTTTAAACAATACCTAACAAGGTCCTTATTTCATCCACAAAAGGATCTTCTTGTCCTACCACAGTTAAAGTTAAAGACCCCTGTTTTATGTCATCCCTATATCAAGAAATATGTTTCATATCTGCCATGTTCAGGTCCTAGTTGCCCGCACAGAAGACACTGGCACGTATGTGTGCACAGCCCAGAACAACCAGGGCACAACTGAGACCCGAGTAGATGTGATTGTTGAGGGGGGACCTCAGGTGCCAACAGTCCCTCAGGCCAGCGTGCGCGAGCCGATGATAGTTGTTGTAGAGGGATCAACGGCCACACTGCACTGTGATGCCCATGGTAAACCTCTAATGTTATGACTGTAAATACACAATAGCAAAAACACTGTGTCCTAAACAGTAAAGCACCATTTTAAACCTCCTTAGGATTCCCTAAGCCCAGCATCTCATGGCACAAAGAACGTTCCTCTCTGCCTTGGAGACACAAGATAGTGAACAACACTCTGGTCCTACCTAATGTGGGTCGACAGGACTCTGGTCAGTACGTCTGCAATGCTACTAACCACATGGGCACCAGTGAGGTCACCATCATGCTGGAAGTGGACAGTGAGTTTAACTTCTTGGTTATAGAGATGATCGTTATTTTGCTTTGTTTGTATTGTACAGAATGTCTCAGTTGTTGTTTTTATGCAATGGAAGTAAATGGTGATTTAATGCAATATATCATACTTGCTAGTTTATACAAATGATGCCTTTCTGGTGCTTTTAAACCATTTTGAGAACTTTACAGCTTCAGTCCACATTCACTTATTATTTTGGGTGTGCTTTCCCTGTAAGCATATTTTCCTCTTTATGTAAAGCTCTGTAATTATCCAACATCCTCTAACTGACATTTCTCCGGTCGGAGCAGCCCCACCCTATGCCACTTCCCTGCCCGACGACGTGTCAGTGCGAGTGGGTGAAGTCATTCGACTGCAGTGCCTGGCTCACGGAACCCCACCCCTGCGCTTTGAATGGAGTAAGGTCAACGGCACCTTGCCTCCTACCGCTGAGGTCCAGGGAGGAGACCTCCAGATCAACCTGGCCACAGAGAACGATGCTGGGACGTACATGTGTGTCTCCAGCAACAACGTTGGAAGGAGTGAGGCACTGGCCAGAGTCTCTGTCCGATGTGAGTTTTGCCATTCATGTACCCCATCAGGCCTTCTGTCAGTCTCTGAAATTAATTGACCTCTGAATTCTGTGTCCACAGCTCCGCTGTCAGTGAAAGTGTCCCCTCAGGTGGAGGTCAAGGCTCCGGGGAGCGCCGTGGAGTTCACCTGCTCTGCAAAAGGAGGGCATCAGATTGAAGTTGAGTGGCTGAAGGAGGGCGGAATTCTTCCACCCAATCATCACATTAAAGATGGAGTGCTCAGGTGAGTGACATCATCAGGAACCAAGAGATGCTATTCGTCAGGGGCAAGTGGATTTTGAATGGCACCGCCCAGAAAAAAATGATACCTGAAAACTGTATCAAAGGAGTAACTTGTCCTACAAATATATAGTGAACTGTAATGTCATGTTGTATGTTGGTAAGTCCTCAAAAATGAAATGAAAAATTTGTGCATGATACCACTGAAACTTGGGTTTGTTTTTAGTATAATAGTTATAATTTTTGTTATTATTTGTGCAGAATTGAGAACCTTGAGCAAAGCAACGAGGGAATCTACACCTGCCGAGCCACCAGTCTATTTGGACAGGCTCAGGACAGTGCCAAACTCACCATTCAAGGTGCCTTAACGCACCCAAGATTCAGTCTGGTTCCAGATCTTTGGTTCCCTTTTTCAAAGTTCCGGATCTAAATGGTGCTGTCTGTTTTCACAGCTCTGCCGAAGGTGATGATTAACGTCCGCACATCAGTGCAGACTGTGATGGTGGGGAACTCGGTGGAGTTTGAGTGCCATGCGATTGGTGACCCTCCACCCTCTGTGAGCTGGAGTAAGGTGGGAGGAACTCTTCCTGACTATGTGGTAGTGAGGGGGAACATTCTGAGAATCGAGCAGGTGACAGAGATGGATGCGGGTCAGTATCGGTGCACCGCAACCAATCATGTGGGATCGGTGCAGTCCCAGGTGTCCCTCAATATCCAATGTGAGTTCAAATGTTTATTGATTCATTGTTATAGTTCAGTTTTCTGATTGTGATTCTTCATACTGAGAAAACCTTTGAATTTTGTAGCCCTGCCCCAAATCGCTCCACAACCCGAGACAAAGGAAGTGACAGTTGGCTCTGATGCGATCTTTCCCTGTATAGCGTCTGGATATCCCGTCCCAACTATCACATGGTCAAAGGTAACTAATATTTTGAAAAGCAGCCGGGCTCACAGGAGAGCCTGGGCCCAAAGAGTCAAAGAGCATCTCAAGATGACTTAAAATTATTTAAAATAAGACAAAACAAACAAATACAGCTTAAAATAATGATGCTTGGTGTTTGGTGAAGAATGTACGTCTTTCTATGTATGCCAAGCTTCAAAGAACCACTGGGCTAAGCTTAACGGAAGCCATGACTGTGGACATTTCAGTTAAAAATAAGCAAATATAAGCAAAGGCCTTCAAGAGTTAGAGAAGACTAGTTTCTGTCCATACAGACATTATTTAGCACATTATAGGTAAATCAACAGTAAAAATTGAGCCCTTTGTGCCCCTCTCACAGGTGGAGAACGAGTTGCCTCCTAAATGCAGGCAGGATGGACACGTTCTGACAGTTCCTGAGGTCACGCACTCAGATGCAGGGACGTACGTCTGCACGGCCGCTAATAAACAGGGCAAAGCCGAGACTCGCACCACACTTAATGTTCACGGTGTGTTCCCCAAGCATATGTTATGTAACTGATAATGTCTTCCATCTGTCACTTAAAACCGTAATTACATATTTCCTCTATTGTAGATCTGTAGTTACAGTTCTGCTCATCTGTAATTGTGGCTTTAGCGACAGCAGCTCTATTTTATCTGTGTCACTGTATGATGGTTTGGTTTAACTAAACATGTATTTCATGTCTTATAGTTCTGCTTAAACTTCACCACTGTAACTGCACACCCGGTTAAGTGTCATGATGATCAGATGTTGTGATCAGATGATCAGATGTTGTGTGTGGCTTAATAGGGCACAATAGGGATTTATGGGTAGTCCCCACTTGGGTTCGAACCTTTCCAAGGGTGTTGCCTTTCCACTTTCTTGACTATTATGCTACTGAATCACATAATTGTGTTTTCTGAACTATGCGTTTCAGCAGATTAAGATTTTGTGAAGGACGTTACACTCTGTTTGCATGTCTAACACATGATCTGTGTTCACACGGCTTTACAGAGAGAGTGATGCCTTATTTTACCCAGAAGCCTCTATCTTACCTCACACTGCCCACCATCAAAAACTCCTACAAAGCCTTTAGCATCAAAATCACCTTCAGGCCAGACAATGTTGAGGGTAAGTTCATCAAAATCTGCCTATACACTAAATACAAGCTGATTTTCCCATACAGTTAAAGTGGATGGAGACCAGAGAAATGTATGGCCTTCTTTTACTTTCATTTAACAGAAAGAAACACAGCTTAGGCTTGTTTTGTTTTTTGTACATGAAAACATAGAAGTCATAGAAAGTCATGTGTTCCTGTATAGCTCAACTGGTTCCACAAAGGTTGTTGCTTTGGTCCTAGGGAATGCAAATACTGATAAAATGTATACCTTGAATTCACTGTAAGTCACTTTGAATAAAAGTGTCTGCCAAATGAATAAATGTAACGGTAGGTTTAAAACAACATGGGGTAAGTAAATTATGATAAACTTGATGAAAAAAGTGTATAAAGACCACTTATAAACATGTTTAATCCACATTCAGTTTCCTTTAAATGTTTGTTGATTGTGTGTAAACTTTTCTCTCCTTTTGTTCTTTACTCTCGTTTACCTCTCTTGGGTATGAAGGGCTCATTTTATACGCCGGTGAGTCTGGTTGCTTTCTGAGAATGTAGCTGCACCTGCTGCAGGATTGAATAATTTTGTAGCAGGAGTTGCCCGCTGGTTCTCAGGAGAGCCGTTACCCATAATGCAATGCAGTTTATCACAAATTGCAGTGTTAATGAAAGGCTTTTTGGCTTCTCATTAAGTGGCAGCATGATGCAGGAATGTTATCATGAACCGACTGAAGCTTTTACACGCTGTGACAGCTGTACAATGAATGAAAATGTGCAGTATGTGATTTGCCTTGTGTACAGGACCGCTGTGTAAACTGTTATCCAATGCTAAAAACAACCAGAACAAATACTGTAAACAATAGCTGTATGTATTTAAAGCTGCAATTTGTAACTTTTTTTCAGTTATTATGCAAGAAACATAACAGTTCAGTGTTGAACTTTCCTTGACATGATTTTCTGGGGGAAAATTTCAGTTTAGCTTTATTTGACTTTAATGCACATAAAGATGTATGTAAACTAACCTGCAGTTCATGTTTCAAACAGAGATGGCGACAGACAGACAAAAGTGGCTGATTGCAGCTTTAAACTATTGCAGAATTATTCAAATGCAAATAAGACTGAAAATGACATTTTATCGCAAGCTTGTCAGTGGCTTGTTTTGTATGATGGATAGTGACTAATAACCCAAAGGCATGGTCAGGGCCGGTGGTTCCCTGCTGGTTTAAATTTGCATGTGCCTTTTGCACAATGCCTGCGACCCATCCATTGAGAACCACTGGTCGGTGCTACCCCAACATCTCACAGTCATCATGCCCATTTGTTGGAGTCATGGCATGCGCCCACGCATGTGGCTTGTGTTGGCAGTGATTTGGCAATGTGAGATGCTAAATGTGGCAGCACAGGCTGCATTTATGGTCAGCTGCTTCCTTAGCATGCTAGTTTATTTGCAGCTTAAGGAGACAGACAAAATGTGTGTCTTCTGTGGTGAATTTAAGCATTAAATTGTCACACTTCACATGCAGGTATGATCATTTATAATGGTCAGAAGAGGACCACGGGGGCAGATTTCATATCTTTTGGGCTGGTGGGTGGCCGCCCTGAATTCAGGTATATTTTGTTGAAAAATAACCCTGGTATTTATACCTCATAAATAAATAAGTTTAACTTAAACTTGTTATTGTTTTCTTGTTTATTTGCAATCTCACAGGTTTGATGTTGGATCTGGAATGGCGACCATTCGTTACCCTACAACCATTAAACTGGGCGAGTTCCACACAGTAGAACTCTACAGGAACCTCACACAGGGTTCCCTGATCGTGGATGGAGAACCTCCAGTCAACGGAACCTCACAGGTAAATGTTCCACCTGTCTTTTTTTAAGGTTTTGGTGGAGTCTCATATAGCTGGTTGTGAGACTGTGTTAAATGGCAGTTTAACGCAGTTTAAACACATATGTGAAGCATATGCTGTGTCCATGCAGGGAAAATTCCAAGGCTTGGATTTGAACGAGGAGCTGTTTGTGGGAGGTTATCCAAATTACAGTGCCATCGACAAAACTGCAGGCCTTAAGACAGGGTTTGTTGGTGAGGAACATCACTTGCATATTACTTATATTGTTCTGTACTGTATGTTTTGTGTAGCGTTTGTAAAAATTATCAGGTGAAACATTATTATTATTTTTTTCTCTGATTGGTGGTTTTGTCTTTTTTAAGGTTGTATCAAGCAGCTGATTATTCAAGGTGAAGAGGTCATTTTCAAGGACCTTAAAAAAAATTCGACAGGCGTTTCAAATTGTCCGACCTGCAAGGACCACCCATGTCAGGTGAACCCCAACAACAAACGTTGTTCCTTAAATTAAAATTATATGTCCACAAAAAGTACACTTTACCTTAAAAATGCTTTTTGATTTTGTAATAGTTTTGTATTTGGTTATGTTACGCAAATATATTAGACTAATATATTTGTCTAATATGACTAGAACTGTATTTTATCTACTTGACCTGTGAAACCAGACAGCTAAAGTCATTTGTTGTCTTAGAATCGTGGCGTATGTGAAGATTCTGTGGCCAGTCTTTACAAATGCATTTGCCAGAGAGGTTACACCGGCAGCAACTGCCAGCATCTCTCTTCACGGCACTGTCACACAGGTTAATATGCGTTTTAGATTCATGTTTCATCATCTCATGTGATCAATTCCATACATACTTACAAATTCTGCTTTTGACCACAACAGAGGCCTGTGGACCGGATGCCACCTGCATCAACCGGCCCAGTGGGGACGGCTATGACTGTCGCTGTCACCTGGGCAAGTTTGGAAACAAGTGCATGGATGGTAAAGCTTGGTATTTCCTCATATGTGATTCCAGAAGATCTTTGTGGTCAGCTTTGGTTCTCATAATGCTTTTCCACCACAATCCCAGGTACTCTGGTGACAACACCATTGTTTGATGGCGATAACTCTTATATCGCTTATCCTCCTCTTACTAATATTCACAACGACCTTCGCATTGAGATGGAGTTCAAGCCAATGGATCAAGACGGTTTGATGTTCTTCAGCGGTGGCAAGAAGATGAAAGTGGAGGACTTTGTGACATTATCCATGGTGGATGGACATGTGGAGTTCCGTTATGAGCTTGGAACAGGTGAGAGATGATCATTAGAAACTTGATGGTCCATGAATCCAAAGTAACTTCAGATATGGTGAAAACCAAAACTGTCTGTTTCATTCAGACATTGGTTTTCATCAGAACCACAGCTCTGTAGCACTGTCCACTGAATAGGCCCTAAAATAAAATGAAATGCTAAACCTTAAAATTCCTGGATCTTGTAACATTGTATAAGCTAATCGTGTTCCTCTTCATGCTTTCAGGTCAAGCTGTTCTGCGCAGTCAAGAACCCGTTTCTATAGGTCAGTGGCATCATGTAGTGGCTGAACGCCTCTATAAAGACGGATCTCTGAAGGTGGATCACGCCCGAGATATCACAAGGTCTTCTCCAGGCAAGGCCCAGGGCCTGAACATCCACACACCCATGTATCTGGGAGGAGTTCCCAACATGGACATCCTGCCCAAACCTGCAAATGTTAGCATGCTGTTTGATGGATGCATAGGAGAAGTGAGTCTTTTCCCACCATCTGGTCACATGATTTTGAAGTGCTTGAGTTAAAGTGGACCTTGCATTTATTGTTAAGGATCATCGTGCCCCTCCCTCACCTGTTCTTGTTATAGGTCTTCATCAATGGGAAGAAGGTGGATCTTTCATACAGCTTTACTGAGAGCAGAGCCATCAGCCAGTGTACAGTGGACAACCCATGTGACCGCAGGCCTTGTCTGCATGGAGGCACCTGTAGGGCCAGCGCTGAGTACGAGTACCAGTGTCTCTGTTTAGAGGGATATGAGGGTGAGATGCTGTTTCAAACAAGATCAACTGTTAACATCCACAAAAACATTTAACAAAATAACAAAAACATGTATTTTTCACTAATGTTTTGAAGCTGCAATCTGTAAGTTTTTGAGGGTTAAAAACGAACACAAATCAGTTATTAAGTACATTACAGGTTAGTTTTTAAAACTGTTTCCTTAGCCCTAATTTTCAATGATAATATTGTAAGTTGTAATTTAATCGGTTAGGTCAGATTTCCCAGGAAATGTCAGTTTGGCTTCATTTAAATTTAACGCATGTAAAGGAACCTGCAATTTTATGTTTTAAACAAAGATGGCAGTAGAGAGGTGAAAGATACGGATTGCAGCTTTAACAAATCTTATTCTATATCAGTTTTTTACACTTTTATGTAGAACGTTGAGAAAAGGAGAATGTTTTCTTTTTCCTGATACTTCAGGTGAACGCTGTGAAATTGTGAAGGATGCCTGTCGAGTCTCGTCTCAGTGTCAGAACGGAGGCAGCTGTGTTAATAATCTGTGTGTTTGTCCTGCTGGCTACACAGGCAGACACTGTGAGAAAGGTTAGTGCACAATGTTAATCTCTTTGTTGTTTATTTACCATCTGTATAGTGTTTGTTAGGTTTGTTAGTGTTTCACACAGTATACCTACGCAGAATAAAACCCAAAAAGTTTAGCTACTTAAAGCATTTAAACTTTAAAGCTAGTTTAAAATATCTTGTGAATAGTTGTATTGGCAGTGGCTTCATAAAAGATTATATTGCAAAATGTTATGTTGAAAATTATGCTTTCTGTAATGCATCATTTTATAATGCATACCAAACATGTTCTGCTGAGTTCAGCACATTCGAATAAACTCTGCTTGTAGCCTCAGAGACTTCTGCCAACTCAGAAATGTAAAAAATAAGGGCACAGCTCTATACTGGTTATATGCAATGTGTGAATGAAGTAACCAGTTAAAGTGAGTGCCACAATAAACAGACACTGCTTACACTCACAGTGTAAAACAGGCCTTATGAACCATATGTGTGTACGTTTTATGTTACATTATATATGTATTATCAGCTGATTCTTTCCAAGGTTATATGAAATACTGTATTGATTTTACATTAATCATCTTAAATATGTCCAATTGGATAAACATTGTCATATAGAGGCAGTATGTGTGCAAGGCTGTATCGTTTTTCCAGATAATCTATTGGTCTTGAAAGACGCAGTGTCTCATTCGTCATTTGGTAGCCGTTAGCTTCTCAGTGAAAATTAAGGCATTTCTTTATAGCTTTATTTCACTAGGACTGAACCTCAGCTGTCAGTGATTCACCGTTAAGTACCAGAAGGAAATAATAATTCATAACGTGTCACGGTAACATCAGTCAGGCTGCCTAACCTCATCCAGCAGTAGAGTGTTGGCCGTGTGTGAAAGTGTCTCACCCCTGCGCTCTCATGGCTATATCCCACAACCACAGGGCAGGAGTCCAGCTTCAGCGAGCAGCTGTGGAATTTGGAGGGTAGTGGGGGAAATGGTACAGTATGACTACAGTCTGCCTGATTCGCTCGTCACTAACCAGGGGAAAGTCCTTCTCAGGACCCGTCTAACACCACCAATAAACAAACAACAACAACAAACAGTTACAATGGAAAAATGAAGGAAAACGGAAAGTGAAGCACTTTATTGTAGGAGTCGTTTACGAGAAACTCTATTAACACCATCAGGGGCAAAGTCAAGAAAATTGTTGGATTATTTAGTAAATGCGCTGTATTTTTCTCTTGTGTTCCTGCAAAAATATCTAAACATTCTTAAATTGAGATTGAAATTGAGAAAACAAAACGATGACCATTTTTACCTGGTGTGTGATGTAATAAGCGTTTCTTGACATTGTCTCTGAAGGTGTTTGTAAATGATGCTGACATCATCGTCTTGTAATGACGTAAATCTTCCTGAAATAAAGTGTTTCAAAAAGGTCTCATCCACTCTCTAAACCTAATTGGTTTTGTGTTGTCTGTAAAATGAAATAAAGGGGGTTTCTGAATGTAATAAGGGGAATTCTATGTCATTAATCCAAAAGTCTGAAGTTTTATGTACGTTTTGGGTCAGTTTTAATGGTAACTCTTGGGGACGAATTTCAAAAGTTGCAGTCTGGTTTCAGATACATAGAATTCCCCTTTAACATCTCCTGAGGTATTATGTCTGGTCAGTCACTCAACATCTCACTCCAGTTTCGTTTATCTCTTTGTTTCTCGTTAAATCTTTCTCTTTATTACGAAAACAACAACAAACATCTTTTCCATACTGCCACTTTCGTTTAAAACAAAGTCTGTAAAAAACCTCACATTGTGAACAAACAGAGATCAGTTACTAACCAATGAATGTCCTTTATTTACACACTTGGTGGCCATGCAGGTGAGTGTAAGGCCAGAAACAGAATAAACAAAAGCATGAATACTTACGGGTAAGCATTGAACTGCCTGCAGGCTCTGCAGTTATTACAACAAGTGAATGCTTTGGTGAGAAATGTGTACAGTTGTTTCCTATTGTGAATGTTACGTATTGCATTCATTTGCATTCGGAGATTTAATGTATGTTGAATGTCTGTGATTTACCTGTGATGTGTATGTATCTCTCACGATGCAACACGACTGATAAATGTGATCTTGTGAAAGTTATTTTATAACTTGAGCCAGTGATTATTATAAAGTACATAACTTTATAAGTTAAGTTCATGTATAACAGGGATCAGTTCTGTTTTATCTGTAATTTGATTTAGC
The DNA here is from genome assembly GCA_036877545.1 of Yasuhikotakia modesta. Classification (NCBI taxonomy): domain Eukaryota; kingdom Metazoa; phylum Chordata; class Actinopteri; order Cypriniformes; family Botiidae; genus Yasuhikotakia; species Yasuhikotakia modesta. The sequence goes on along the minus strand of JBAJNP010000168.1, from coordinate 5,842 downwards.
TCCACATGATGGCAGTATATTACACAAAGTTTTTTGTGTTTCACAGACTCTCCAATTCAACATTCTGCATATTTCCATGATAACGGATATCTTGCCCTTCCAAAGCCCATGTTTCCACGAAGGTGAGCCCATTAAATATGTAACCTTATGATGTACTCTTTTGTCTTTAGCAAGTTTCAATGTACCCTTTTAAAGCTACCCTGTTTTGATCCATTCAGATCATATAAATAAACACATAAACAAAAATGTTTGTTTAATAATTCAGTTCATTTTTAATAATTTCATTTTTTTGCACCGGAATAAACATTAACATGCACACAGAAACAAATATGAGGCTGTTGTAATAAGTTTATTTTATTTTATTGGTGAACTTTAACAATGTTTACCGTTTTATTTCTTGTAGTTCTCCTGATTCTCCAGAGACCATTGAGTTAGAGATCAACACTGTCTCTAAAGACGGTCTCATCCTGTGGCAGGGGGTGGTACGTCTGTGCGCATGCGCTCCCCCACTGGATCTCATCACATATGCACCTCATACAGATTGTTGCTTGCGACTTATCCTCGATTTCTTTACACATCTTAATTTACAGTTTCATTTTAAAATTTCATCTTAAAATGTGTGTGAGGATTTGCTTGAATGAGTGTAGCTGAGCTGGAATATGCTGTTGTGACTGCACTGCATGTTTTAATGGCTGCATCTGCATGTTTGCCTGGCTAACTCACCTTCATCCTCCTCAGGAACCTGCAGGCGCTATATACCTTCATAAGAAGCATGCTAGTGGAAAGGTATCCACTCTTCACAAGCAGCCAGACACCAGTGCAGTATGTCTGCATTAGCAGTACCATAGATTAATCATCATCTCAAAACAAACAAGTACATTTGCTGTAACACAATCCCAGCCAATGGGGAACGTTTTTAGAACGCTGGCTAACGTTCTTTAAAGGTCTTCTTAAGTTTAAAGAACACTTAAAAGTTTTTGGGAAAAAAGTTCCCAAAAACATTTTTTTCTTTGACTTCATTTCAAAATGTTAGTGAAATGCTTTTTAATGTTATATAAATATTATTCTTCAGTTGTTAGTGGCAAATGTTTTAAATGTTAGAAATTCAAAAATGTTAATAATAACATTCTAATAATGAAATTACAATGTTAAGAAGCTTGAAATATCTAGAACGTTCAAAGCAACATTTTAATATCTTTGATACTTAGGGAGGTTAGGCTGATGTTGTTACATAAAAAATTTGTTAGCTGGATTATAGCCTTGAAATATTTGAACCTTATGTGACTTTTGATTGCAGGTTTGATTTCACTTGTTTAGTAAATAACACTCTTCAACACTATCAGTGAATCAAACATGCTCTTGAAATTTCACTGTATTGTTTAATTTCAGCATGCATCACCTGCTTCAACCTGTTCAGTTAATCCTTCTGGGTTACTGCAACAGTTTAGCACATCAAGCTAATTATTATCTAGGGCATTTCAAGTTTGCCAGACAAATCTAATGCTGTTAAAAAAGATAAAAGCAAATATCTTTAAATTATAAATTTTATAGAGATTCTTTGAATTTGATTCTTTCAAACACTGATTATTTCTTAGAAATACATTCTTGAATCGCATGTCCACACACACAGTACTAAAGTTCATGGGCAGGACAGGATGTGCTGTTTGCATAAGACAAGCAATTTGAATGTATACTTTGTAACCTGCAAGATGGTTTCACTATGTACTGCAGTTTGCATGCGTGATCCCTCCCAATGACTCGTATGAGCGACTGACTTTAATTTTCCATTGAAAACATTTTCAGGAACTAGGAGACCAAGGAAAGGGCAAAGACTTCATAAGTCTTGGTTTACAAAACGGACGAGCTGTGTTTAGGTGAGTGATCAAGCAACCTTGCCTACAAACCCAAAACATGTTTTATATACTTCCTGTGGAAGGCACAGGACCAGACAATGTTCGTCCAATCATTGTGTTTGGGCCAAAGGCAATGATAGGATGTCCTAGTTGCCTGTCAGACTATGTATGCGTTTATGTGTTGGAGGAGGCGTGGCTTTGGGAAACGGTCTCAGGGGGTTTGGGAGGGTTGGGGGAGGTGCATGGGGCTGGTTCTTCAAATGCCTTCAAAGCAAACTTGCCTCTTGCAAAGCAAATTTGAAGATTACCAGCCTCTCTGAAGTTGTCTAGCCAACCTTTAATGACAAATTATTGATTTAACTTTAGTAGTTTGGTAAACTGCAGCTGTTGCACATAATGTTTTTATTCTTCCAAAAGTTACCAGCTGGGCAGCGGAGAAGCTCAGATTGAGTCCAGAGAGTCTATCAATGATGGAAAGTGGCACAAGATCACTGCTGTTCGGTAACACCCCTTGCTGCACCGCATCATTTCAAACTGCAACCTGGAAGTCTTTATTTATATGGTGACCATATGACACCATGTTTGGTTTGTTTGTGAACAGAACGGGTAGACATGGGTACCTCCAGATCGATGGAGGAGATGTTCAGCGTGGAGAATCGCAGGGCAAAAGTATCATGGTGAACACAAAGGGCAACATATACCTGGGTGTGTATGATAGTAGATTCTAGAGTTCATATTAATGTCTATTCAGATGTGTGTTTTTTTTTCAATTCTGTTGTATTTGTATAGCACTTTTTACCACATTACATGGCATCAAAGCAGCAGTCTACAAAACTAATTTAAGTTATTTAAGAAAACACCTTCAGGTTGAAAGACTTATTATTATAAGTATATATTATAATTTTGGCTAAATGCCTCCCTCTGTTGATGAAATACCTCTTTAGCTATTACCGTTCACAGAGCCATTATTTGTCTTAGTACATAATGTGACGGGTCACTGTAAACATTTATCTAAACGTTTGTACTTTGACTCTAGGTGGAGCTCCAGACATGAAGTCACTGACAGGCGGGAAGTTCTCTACGGGCGTTACAGGTTGCGTGAGGAACGTCTCACTGATGAACGCCCGACCTGGAGTGCAGCCATCACAGCCCATCGACCTGCAGGTCCACGCGGAGGAGGGCATTAACGTGGAACGCTGCTCAACATAGACACAGTACTAAAACAGTATCAAGAGACTACAGGAAATTATCCCTCATTCACACACACACTGGGAAAGATCTCAGATGCTTACAGGACAATGTTTTTAAACTCACACTGATTCCTGGTGCTTCACCGCAACCAAAAAATAAAACACAAGAAAACGTTCTTTTGCTCTGTGCCGCATTAAACCAAAAAAAAACAAGAAAAAATTAACAATATTAACAAGTCTTCACTTTTTCAGTGTTCTATGCTCAATGAAGGACGATTAACACAGACGGTTTACAAACTCCGAACAGCCACGAAAAAATCCAGAAAAACGGAAACGCAACGAGCCTTCGACGATGGGTCAGATCCTATGGAATCGGAGATGTTTATACAGCACTGAAGTTTTATTTATAAGCATATTAATCTATATATATTATATTTGTGGGGGGAAATGCAAACTAACAATAACCAGCTCATCTGTTTTTCTAGAGGAGATTCTAGGCTCTAGTATTGAGTGTATGAGGCTGTAGCGCCAATCTGTGTTAATACTTGAAGACTCGGCTGCCTTCTTTTTGTTCTTTATGGGGGCCGGGGGCGAGCATGCTTAGATACTTAATAAATAGTTCTATGAGGTCACAGCACAGAAACATCAAGACGCATCTCAGGTGAAGAATGTTGCTAAAGTTTAAAGCTATCTGGGAGATTAAATAAGACTGTGTATATTTGACATGATACACCTACCGTTGGTAACATTGCTGTGTCTGGTAAATGTGTCTGTTAAACAAATGAAAAACAATGGTGCTAAGTTCAGACATGACATAAACACGCCTTATAAGCACATACTCACCTTTTCCGTATGGTATGTTTAATTTACTTCGGATGTCGTCTTTGTTGTTAGTAACAGATTTAGAACTTTACAACAAAGTTTTGTTTACAGATTGCCCACCTCAAAACCAAAGCATTGATATTTAAGTTTGTTTTTTAGGAAGTTGTGATACAAGATGGAAATTTTATCTTTAAAAAAATTGCTGTTTATCTTTTAACATTAGATGGTTTTGGAATTATAACAAAGGTTGGTTCGATCCCAAATCTGTTTGAAGAGCATTTATATTTTTCCTTTCTTGTTATTCAGATTTTTTATTTGTTGTAAAACTACACAGACAGATCTGCTTGCATGATTCAGTCCTGCTTTTTTACTTGCCTTGTTTCATCACGTTTTGTAGGAGTCTTACATGAGTTGTTTTAAAAGGGAGAAAGTGTGTGTGTGCGTGCGTGTGTGTGCGTGCGTGTGTGTGCGTGCGTGTGTGTGCGCGATCAATCCCATAGTGTGTTCATACATGTATAATCATCCTCCAGATCCTCAGGAGGGAAAACAGAGAACTGCCTCATCTGTAACAAAATGTTCAGGTTTATTGGTTGACAGGTTGCAGACTCTGTCATATTATGTGCTGATGATGAGCTAAACTGAAAGGATAGGTGACATTAAGCAGACAGAAGACACAATAGAAGGTCAATATTTAAATGATGGGTGGAGATCACTTTCATTATTGTCCCATAGCCTCTCTTTCATTAGTGCTGTGACGTGGAGCTCGTGTGAGCATGCTCGCCCTGCATGGGCCTGACGGGGTTGAAGTTCGCTTTGGTTCCCGTGTGTCTTTTTCACCTTTTTATATGACTAAAGGCTTGTTGTATTTTCTTTAAAAAGAAACATTACTGCTTAAATTAAAATAGCTTTATTTTGTTTTATTTTATTTTTGATGCTGTCTGTCACTGATTTCCAGTCTAAAATGGCTTTATAGCGCCACCACACAGTTTCTTTTGCTCATTTGTTACGTGTGATATGCACATCCACTGTGTTTCCTGTATGTTTGAGTTTTGGTCTTCAAGATTATCCAGTGCTCCCTACATTGGGGTCTTTGTCAACCTCCCCCAATCCACATGACTCTGTAAGGCTGGCGCTTGGCAGACTGGAACAAAACCTTTACAAAAGGGGCTTTTTGTATGTCGATTCACCCCCTGGTGGCTGTAGGAGTTTTCTTGAATGATCAGTAAAAGATTCTAATGTAAATCCATGACTCCCTGATTTATTCATTTATTGTTGTTTATTGTTATCTGTTTACTGTTGGTATGTTTTATATGAATTTTGCATCCAAATCAATACATGATTGCATTAGGATTTAATTTATAACTGTTCGTATAAGTTGCATGAAAAGGAAATCATGTTCTGCCTACCCCCTTAAACACTTCAGTATGGATTGGCGGAAATTCGGTATGTATTTCCAAGTTTCTTGGAAACTGGTGAGATCGCAGGTGAGATTGTAAACTGGCATAGCTGGTCTGGTACAGGAAGAAGGACCTACAATTAGTAACATGAACATTCTTCACTATTCCCAGCAGCCAGAGGGAGGGAGCTAAGTTGCATAAACACGGGCACTAAGTTAGGACTGTCTTAAGAACTAGTCTAACTAAAATGTAGACCAAATAGACCAATACCTTTTATGTAACTGACCTAAAGTTATGACCAGTTTTGAAGAATAAACATTAGATGACTGACTTAGACTAGATCTACACAGTTTATGTAATCAAACACTGACAGAAATATTGTAACAGGCTGGGAGTTCCTGCTGAAGGTAAAAAAGGTCAAAACTGTAGACACACTACAATTACAAAACTATCATTACTTTTGTTTTATAAAGGATTCATTAAGACACATTTCACCAGTTGCTTAAATATGTTCAACTGACCTCTTTAAGGTCAATTTAAATAAAAACTTAACAAAAACTTGTGTAGCTGGTTTGGTGCA